>JAOWBB010003602.1:0-36470 GCA_028565995.1 Ricinus marginatus | reverse complement strand
AAAGTTCCCCTAACGCCTGAGGTAGAATTTGTCCATGAAATTTTGATCAGAATTATCGAATATATAATACAATAAAACACTTCCTCAAGCAAAAAATGTACAACTTTTAAAGAGAATGTCAAATAATCTTACTAAACAATAAGTATTGTTCAGGAAAAGTAATCAGACTTATTAAAGTGATTGAAAAATCCTAAATCGATGAGACTAAAATATGGTCATGATTTCATAGATACTCGATAATATGTATATAATTCTAATTATATATATTATGTATACATATATATAATATATACCGGTTTCAACGAATCTATCACTGAAATGGCAACAAATTTTTAAATGCTGACAAGCAGCTAATATTACGTATCTTACTCAAAAAAAACATAAAGAATGAAAGATATTGCAAAACTAATGAATGATTAAGCTTTGGAAAACAAAAAAAATGTGATATCCACAATAATTAAAATGACTTGTGATTTCTTCTTATTCATAAGAACAAATCGAAAATAAAATACGACCCAATATTGTTTGTTTGAAAAAAAGAAAAACAGAAGCTTTTTTTTATAAATGTACACATTTGTTAAAAAACAAGCAATATTCATAAGTAGTTAGATCTAATTAGTGCAAATGCATGCGAGGAACATATGTAGTCCATATATAAAACTTTACTAAAATCATATTTTATTGATTGAGATAGGAATGATGCCTCAAATAACAACACATTCAGTAAAGTTTATTTACTAATATGAACTTCATAATGACTGCATTAAAAAACAAGATTTTAAAATTTTTATATTCCCGTGTTCTCCTTTCCTTGATAAATAAAATCTTTGCTTTCACCTTGATAATTTATCGACTTTTATTGTATTTAAGAATAATAATAAAATATTTTTTGACAAATAAAACCAATTCATTCATATTAAATTTTGTTTTAAGCAACTGTGCCATCGGAGAGCTTTTACACAGCGATTTTGTTCCTTGCGTGCAATAGTCTGAAAAATACTAATTATTTTTTAGGGTAGAAAACCATCAAGTGCGACTTTAGGTAAAAAACTAATTTTTTCCTAAGTCGTAAAACGATTGTACACAAATTTCTTCTACGAAAATGTTAATTTAATATTTAACATTTTAAAAAATTGGTCCGAATTTTTTCAATTAACACATCTAAATTTTCAAATTCCTTTTCTCATATGTAAACCAAATATACGTATACTCATTTCTACAATAAAAGTATTTCTTTTCAATAAATATCAATCAATCTAAAGTAGTCGCTTATATAATACATTTATTTGAGAACAATCCTTATTAGATGAATATAATCAATAAGTATAAAATATTTTATTAAACAAAGTTTCAGTCTAAGAATCCTTGGTTTATCAGAGAAATCCGAGTGATCGTAAATTTACATTAGAATTGAGTGAACTTTCGTTAAACTTCTTAATTAAAAATACTTAACATTAAAATTAAATTAAATTGGGAAACTGCTCCCTTTTGCATGAAAAGAAAAATAAATAAAACTGACAGATAGATTACAATTCATAAATTTTAAAAATACTTAGCTGTGATTTTTATAAAAGATCAATATAAGCGCAGCAGAATTTAAACGATAAATTATACACTTTAATCATACATCAGTTTACATATTAATTATATACGTACTTCCTTATGCATGGTATTCATACTTTCATCTTTTACATGGTTAAATCTACGAATATTTAATTTTTAAAAAAACTTTACTGAGATTTGCGATGCAAGAGAGTGACAGCGATCAATCGACGACATAAAATTTAAACATGTTGCACGAATTCCGGATTGAGGTACGAAAATCCCATAAATTCGGTCTGATCCAAATTCATCATGAACAGCTTGTCCGTAGGGGTCAAATCCGTGTTTTCTGACGTGAATTGCTTGTCGAAATTGCTTACGTCTTTCCGGTGTTTCTAAAAATTATTAAATAAGTAAATAATAATAATGTTATTTAATGTATAAATGTATAATTTATGATATTTTGAAAAATTAGAATGAAGTAAATCAGAAATTTTATAATTCTTCTGCATCGCAACACACAATGAACAATTCTAAAAATTGGAAAACCATAAAAATTACGACTAATTATAATATGTATAAATATAAAGTAAATATATAATATGATTCGTTACGAAAATTATTAGATCCACTGAATCAGTTCATGATTGTGTTGCGCGCCTTACAAAAGCTCGACAACATGAATTCCAAACTTATTTGTTTGCGTTCAAAATTTTTCACGTTCAGAAATGAGTTGAAATTATATAAATAAATAATCACTTTGTTTAATACTTACAATTTTCGGTTTAAATGGGGGTTGAACTTCCCTGTTTTCAATACGTTCCCAATCAATTCGCCTATAAAAGACGTGACCCCGCACATCCTCTTCTCCATGTGCTCCGCAGCCAAGTCTTTTGGCTGGATTCTTCGTCAAATACTGCAAAATAATTATTTATCTACATTACACAAATATAGACGGTAATATTTCTCAGAGCAACAAAATAGTTACATATTAAAAGGTCCTAAAAAGTGAAACTGAAAAACTCATTCTCAGTGATTTGTCATTAAGTAAATAGTTTCATACAAAATTGAAAACCACACGTATAAAGCATTTAAAAAATTTCTTATAATGTCGCATCTATTACCGAGCTTTTTTTGTTACTTTGTCAAAAACTGCACTTATTCATTTATTCTTCAATATGTGTCTGTGTGTAAATAAATATGTATTACTTTGTGATCAAAATGGACTTAAATTTTTTTTTTCTTTTTTTTCAAAATAACAAACCAATCGAACGTTTCTGTATCCATATGAAAAATACCCATCAAAGAGTTCAAGACCAAAAAGCCACAATATCTGGTAAAAGGCTTCAAAAAATTTAAAAAGTTAATTATCTGTGGCTTGCTCCTGTTAGCAGTCTTTTCTGATATTCACATTATAAGATACGATATTTTTCAGTGCCGTCAAGTTTGAAAATAAAAGTACGCGAAAATAAGATGATTGTCCACGTGTGCGACAAATTATCACTAAAAGTTATAAAAAAAAATTACCCCTTTACAAGCCTCTTTGGCCTCTTTCGACAAACTTTTTGGGTAGGATACATTGTGTTCGGTGATTGCGGCGAATAATTCCTCCTCATCTTCGCCATCAAAGGGCGGTTGACCAACCAACATTTCGTATAACAACACACCGTAAGCCCACCAGTCAACTGATTTCCCGTAGGGCTGATACAAAATTATCTGAACGAAAGGAAAAGAGAACAAAAAGAGATATATATATATATGTGTGTGTGCAAATGTAATGTTTCGTATAAAAATCAATCGAAACCGATGCACTTTTATTCTTTTCTCTTAAGAATTAAATTAAAAAAATAAATCTGCACCTCAGGAGCAATGTAATCCGGAGTGCCGCAAAATGTTTTGGTGGTTTTATCCCCCGTTATGCCCTCTTTACACATTCCAAAATCTGCAATTTTGATGTGTCCATCCTGATCCAGTAGAACATTATCCAACTTGAGATCCCTGTAAACGATTCCTCGTAGATGCAAATAGAATAACCCGATGGCGATTTCGGCAGCGTAAAACACAGCCACCGGCTCCTTGAATTTTCCGCACTGCTGTATTTGAAACATAAGATCTCCACCATTTATGTATTCCATGACAAAATACAAACGATCCTGCAAAAAAAAAGCACAATGAACGCCCATCGTTTTTTTTACATTATAAATAATAATTTTCCTCTTAGGTGCTTACCATTGTTTGGAAACAAGAATGAAGCTGCACAAGGAATGGAGGCTTCTGCGACAGAGCCAACACTCTTTTTTCAACCATGGTACATTCAACATCGTCGTCCTGAATAATAATGTCTTTTTTCAATATTTTTATGGCATACAATTCATCGGTTCCTTTCCTCTCAGCTAACATAACCTGCCAGAAAATAATTCCCTGTTAAACAATTTTATTGAAGGCCTGTCTATTCAAATATTCACAAATTAAATATAAACTTTGATAATATGTGAATGTGTACTTAGATAAAAAAACGAATCTGTGGCACACTGAAATGTTTGATTATGAGAAACAAACCTTTCCAAAGCTACCTTTGCCCAGTACCATGAGGAAGTTGAAATCGGAAGCTCGTATAACGTCTTTTTTGCCCATATTATGAGGAACATCTTTGTCGGACAAAACCGGAGCCTTTTTTGTAAGTGACGACTGGAACGTCAAAAAAAAAAAAAATTTTTATTGATATATTATCAAGATATTTTTTTTATGCACAGTTTTACTTTTACATAAGTATACAAATTCAATTTTTATCTACTCACTTTTTTATCTAAAACTCAAATTACTATTGCGCTAAAATTCTAAAACGAATGTTACATATTTTTTTTTAAATATCAAATAAAGCGATATTTAAAGTCCAATATATAACTACAGAAGCCAACGACAGTGAAGAAAAAAATGTACAGTCATCAGATATGTAATGTATATAAATCTATACGTTTTTTTTGGTTTCTATTGACAAAATTTAGATTAAATCATTTTTAGCAAAACACTTGATAAAGCAAAAACACGATAACCAGTGAGCGTGAACTAACTTTAGCTGTGATTACATTATATATTATGGTAAGGTATTAAAAAAATTTGTGAACTATTTTTTTTCAAAAAAAAAATATTTTAAGAGCAAAATTTATAAAAGAAATTAAAACGTAATAAAAAAATAACATACTACACTTCATTCACTACATGGTTTTTCCTAAATATCGCAGTTAATATTCATTTGGTGCCTACAATTGAGAAAATTCCAAGACACGGTCGGGAAAATCTCAGAAAACCTCCATTAACTTTCGCCTTAAAAACAAATTACTCATTATAGGAAAATAAATTAAGCCATCATGTTTACTTAATGTGAATGAACTGCTCTAAGAATATAAAAATAAAAACATGGAATATCCTATTTTAGTAGCTTGAATGTATATTTTAATAAATCCTACATTATATTAAATTTGCTTTTATTAATGTGTTCACATTTTCATATCATTTAATGTTCATTAACTATAATCACAGATAGTATCATAATTACAAATCCTAATATTAATTATATACGTTATTTAAACTGAATTGAAAAATAAACTTTTGACAGCATTTTTAGAAACTTTCATAGACATTACAAAAATTTTTAAAAATCAAACGGTCTTTTTTTTGGGATCTTTCTAAATTAGCTCAATAATTCCTTAAATAAATTTTTTATTCATAGTGTATAATATAAAGCAATCGTAGTGCATTTAGAACAATCTAAGTTCCAACCTCTCAAACGTCTCTTTATGTATCTTATTTTTTATTTACAAATTTTTATATTATTTATATTTAAAAAATTGTCCTTTGAAATGTAAATTTCCATAGATCAGTAAATATTGGTTCAGTGACCAGTTCTTGAATATATTCTACTCAATATCTTCACGGCATTTGCTATAAATGGAATCGATGAATAAAATTTGGTCATGCATCTTATAGCAAATAATTTTGCTGTATTAAGCAAATACAGCACAATAATGCAAAATAAAACATAAATTAAATTAAATGTTAAAATTAATATTATAAATACTACAAATAAAATTAATAATTCATTCCTGAAGAAATTAAAATAATCTGGAATTTCGTTTAATTTGACCAGACGTAATAAATGCACAGTGATAAATCATTTTTTTGAACACTCGATGTATTATCATATATTTTACAATAATTCAAATACCGAATGACTTTGATAATTCAAATATCGAAGTAATTTTTTTGAGATACGATTATCGAAAAATATATCAACTGAATTTATAGGAAAACATGATACAAACAAAATATGAAAATTTTAATTTATTACCCTAAGGAGACTGTACTATTATTTCAAATTTAAGAATAAGTTTAAAAAATATGTGATAAAAAAATCCATTTTCATATTCGAAAAAATAAGACAAGTATAATAATAGGATAATAGGTGAAAATTAAAAATATATATATATTGAAAAACGCGGGGGGGGGAGGGGGTGAATTATTTTTTATTGTATGCTTCAATTTATTCGCGTCTGACAAAGATATAATCTCAGATTCTAAGCTTTGAGAGAATTTTACTTAAAGAGGAAAAAAAAATTTTTTTCTATTCAATAATAAAAAAAATCTAAAGAGAGCAAAATCAGATGAGATTTTTGAAGCCTTCTTAAATAATTCATAAAATTTTCAAAAATCCAATTTTTTTTCTCTTTAAAATTAATATCAAGCGTTCATGCTGGCAAAGAAAAACTGACAAAATAATTTTACTATGAAACTGTTTTTTAACTGCTTTTTAAACAACTATTTTTTGGAGGGATAACAATCTCACAAAGCATTTTTCTGCATCAAAGCTCTAATCGTGAACAATATCTATCTAACTATGTAAATAAATCATGCGAAAATCAAAATGGCCCACCGTTTTATATTTCTGACTTTTACCCATTATAGTGGAGCCCTAGCATAAAAATATATATATTTATATCAGTATTGTTCATAAAAGTTATTATCTACCAAAAGGCGACAAAAATTTTTAAGGAAATCAACTTCGATTTTAATGGTCGTTAAGCAACGCTTCCCAGATAATAAGTAGCAGAGCTTTTGCAGAAAATTGAATTATTTTATTTTAATAGAAACTATTCGAATATTCACGTAAATAAAAATTACTTCTCGGCTTGTTAAGTGATACTTTTAAATCTGGAAAGCGCTAAGATCAGGCTGAAACCCGCATATAATTTATTAAAACGGTATGTATGCAAAAAATGTGCCTTGTGCACATTTTCTAAACGAGTTCAATATCACTTCATATTGATCAATACTAAAAGTAAATAAATTTTTCAAGCTGCGTAATGGTAATAATATCGAAAACAAACATTCTACAAAAATTTTTCTAAGATGTTAATATACAGTTTTAAAAATTAATTGCACAACATAAAATTGCAATCTCTATTTTATTTCGCATTAACCATAAACATTACTTTTTTTTATTATAAATTTCGACGCTTTTTCTAAGTGATATTTTAGCTTTTTTTCTTTTTTTATTAATGCTAAATTATTTAAGGCCTTTAATATTAACTTGCGACTTTTTTATTAATATGCATTAGTATTATCCATATGCTACTATATATATTAGTACTTTACCAGACACTTCTTTCTGAGATTATTTTTATTTCTGAAAAAGTACTTAACTACAGTGCATATTTCACTTATAACGAGCATATTCATCATAATTCGCCGTATTATTACATTTCCGCTTAAAATTTCATCATATTGTTTAGATTTTTAACTTTATTTAAATTACATTAACATACTATAAAAATCGCATGCAGAGCAATATTAATACAAAAAATTGATGGAATAGTATATAACATCTATATACTAATAGCACTAAGAAGAATATCCAAGGATTTAAAAAGGATGAACTTTTACATTAATTTCAATCATTACACATTTTATAATTAAGGTTCGAAAATTACATTTATATTTACTTAAATACATTTGAAATTTACATGAATGACATAGTAGTCAATTTTGAAACCCTTTTAAGATTGAATTATGGAATTTACGCCAACATTACCGACAATATTATTACTTTTCAAAGGTATTGATATGCGACTTTTAAAAATATCACATTATTTATTAACAAAATAAAATTTTTTAAATGAATTTCTCCACTAATCGTTTACTGAAACTTGTACCAGGATTAATAAAATTTACATTATTTAGGAATTGTCAAGGAAATGCTTAGTTGAAAAATATATATTTGATTTCAAAATATAAATATACAATTATTTTCAACATTTAAGTAAAAATAAAAAAATAAAAACTAAAATTATAAAAAGACTAAGTTCTTTTCATAACAAATTATATATCTAAATATATATATTTTTTTATTTTTTATTTTAATTTTTTATATGAAATTTTCTTATTTCTTTATATGTTTATTTTCATAAACTGAATATACCAACAACCATTAAACTTATACTTTTTAATTTATCTCAGATATATTGCTTATAACAGAAGTAATATTTCATCACTTGCAAGAAACTACTAATAATGATTCATATCTGCAATTATAAAAAAATTATACTGGAAAAATGCACGTGGCGGAATAAAAATTCCATGGAGTAATTTTCCAAATAAATAGCTGCATTTAGATCGATCAGATTAGGCTTGCATCAAAACCTGCTAAATTTAATTTGGGTTATAGTTGTATGTAACTTCTTACGACCTCACCCTCAGAATATGCAGTATTATATTAGATAATGTGAAAAGCATTATTCGCTTGAAAACTAAAAATATTAATATATTTTGATGGATTATAAATGTATATAAATTTGTACACAGATGATTGGCTTCCTGTCACTAATTCAGTAAAAAAATTTTAATTTTTTATTTAATTTTAATTTAAATGGATGTCTTTTTGATGCATATTATTAGAATAAAAAACTTAAAAAGATCTAAAAATTATATTTTCAATCATTTAAATTACAATTTACGGTGTAAATTATTTCGTTAAAAAATGAAGAAATTTCATTTACAATGTAACAATTTGTGAAAATATTTATATTTTTGTGACCTACACAGTGAAAATTTAATTTCAGAGAAAATGAAGACAAACTGGAAAAACGATGCATTGAAGCATTGTTTCTTGTCCAATGAAATCAATTACAAAGCTATATATTAATCTCGTGGCATTTCGGGAACTCTTACATATGGCAAAGAATATTTCTGGATATATGTGGGACAGATATACGAGAAACGTAGCATTATTGAAATTTCATACTGTGTTGTTGCCTCATTCTAAAATAAATTTTAATAAATGATAATTATGTAAATACACTTACCCTAAGATGTGGTTTCAATTGCGCTAAATCAACGCCTTCAGCAGGTACTGGTACATTATAAAACTCCCCTTCTTCTTGTGTAAGTAGCTTGTACCATCCATCGATGGGTTCCTTGATCAATTCAGATATTCCAAACGATAGAGAACCCATAAAATCATTTCTGGAGGTTCTGTCCCAGTCCCACACTTCGATAAGCAGTCTCCTATCTTTATCCTCAGCCTTGAGATCACTAGTCATTGAATCAGAATGTAGTTATTAATGTGAAATAATTAACGAATAAATGATCTTCGGAAAGGTTTGTGATAAAATTATAAATGTATTCACTAAAATAGCTCACTATTAAAGCAAGGGATTGAAGGTCTTGGTATTTTAAGAATTAAATCTCTGATAAATTCAAAAATTAACTAATATCCTTAGAGAATAAGACCCGCAGATAATAGGCATGGATATTTTGATGAAACTAATGAATTTGCATTGAAGACTTGGAAAAAGAATAAAAGAAATTAAGAACAGTTTAGAAAATAGATTTATAGTGAACAGTAAAAGCAAGGAATTTTTGATGTTAAACTTTATGATATAATTGTATTTTGATATTTTTTTGTCTAAAAAGAACTAAAGTCAACGACGTATAAAAATTACTTTAACCGAAAAATTACTTTTTTAAATATCACCAGGCAATACTGTTATTAGGAAGATATGTGCTCGTTCATAGGATGTATAAGATAAGGTCGTTATGGACATCCATGAAGCAAGGCAAAATATAATGGATCGGAAAGCAGGTCCTGGGCGGATTTGATTATTGTGGGGTGCTAAGTATAGATAAAAAATGAGCCACAGTGCTTCTTTACCAAGCTTTTTGCCAGTTTTTGAGGTAATAGCGAAAATTTATACAAATATAATGGGTTCCATCATTTGGCAATTATTGTCTCATGTCTTGATATTATTAGTAATTATAAGCAAGGAAGTGTATCATGACAGTGCTTTTTATTCTAACATACTCACAAAATAAGAATTTCATTCCAAACCGGGTTTAGGCAAGCCTTAATTGTTTTCGTTTTCTTTTTAACATTGTCAGAATCAGGAATCAATTTAAGCTTGACGTACGGATCAGACAGTCCATTAGGATCCATTGGAATAAGATTTTTACCCTGTTTGACTGCAATTAAAAACAAATAGACCAATTTTATTCTGGTAACGAGTAGATGTGGCAAACGTTTTTAAGAACGAATTGAATTTTTTTTGTTTTTCATTGTCATTATTAAACACTAATAAATTTCACTATCCTAAACAAGGGCTCACATCGTTCAGCTCACATTTAAACTTTATTTATTTTAGTAAGAATCTTGTAAATAAATCCTTCTGGTTTTAAGTTCTGAATTAAGATTGTTCAGGCCTAAAGATTGTGTTATTCCCGTAAAATGAAAATGCCGCATAAAAAGCAATTTCAGTTTTATAAATACGTATATGATAGCGATGATAGTAATAACGTTAAAGTTTTTAAAATGTGATATATCCTTTTTTCTTTGAATGTTTTGCGGGCTTACACAGTACACCAAGGCAATGAAAATTTTACAAACTTTCAAATTCTTTCGTTCATATGGCTAAAGATTACTGGAACATATATTATGAATAGCTACTTAAGGTTCTTCAGAAATTTTCCAAGTTTGCCGAAATTGAACTACCTTGAACTGTCAATTTGTTGCCGACGCATTCAATCTTCAGCTCTATTCTCCCCCGCCTTTCAGTATGATCGCAACCACACAGATTAGGAACACTTTCCTCACATCTCTTATGAACGTTCATGTCACATGCTAAAATCATGAAAATAATAAAAATTAATTCATCCGTGGCCTGTGATTAATTTTAGCTATATTGTAAATGAAAAGGCATTCTTATGATTTTAAAATACCCATTTTATAAATTGAGAAAATCGAAATGCATGGAAAATATTCCGCCAACATTAATTTAAATTTTATTGGGAAATAACAAAAATGTATTACCGTTCTGTAAATATACAAATGTTATTAATCAAACTTTCGTTTAATAAAAATATAAGTTTCATAACTTCATAATGTGCCCATGATGCACAATAATGAATATCCCGAAAGTAGCTAAAAATGGATCGTTGTGAAGCATATAATCATTCATGTAAAATAAATACCAAAAACCTTTTCTTAAGTTTCATTCAAGTTTTTATAATAAGATCTAAAAAATTCAGGTATAGAAAAGAACCCCAAAGGAAGTATTTTTCAAAATACAAAATATCATTCTGTGAAAATAAAAGTTAAAATTTTTAATTTAGAGATTACTATTTCATTTTATTAAAAATATTTTACAAGAAAAGTGAATTTGATTAAGAAATTTAACATTTTTGCAGGGGCCAAATGTGTTTACACTTTAATGTAAGTTTAACAATTTTAATGTGAGAATTTTTACTCAACTACAAAAGTCTATAAGGAAATGCAATGATTATAATGTCCAATGCATTAATTTTAAAAAAATAATTGTAAATAAATCTCAACAAAGTATAAATGTCTAAGAATATTTGGTAAATCAATAAAATGGTGGATAATTAATAATTTCTAAAAAAAATAAGTTTTGAAATCAGAAAGCAAAAAGTGTCACACTTCCTATAATGATGGGTCAAAAACTAAATAAATATAAAAATAAGAAAAACAATGATTTAACTTAATATTGTTTGCAACATTAAGCGATAGTGTATCGTTATAAATATAACAAAGAAATCAGCAACAGAAACTATATCAATTTCAACTGATCAAAATCAGTTGACGAACTTTTATAAAAAGCGAACTTTTTAAAACTAAATGGAACATAATTCCTTACCAAAAATCATGTTTCTGTGTTAATTTTTATATAGTTCCTAGTTTTTAATATGTGATATTAACAAAAAGTAGTCTAATACATTGATTGAATGAACGTAGGGTAGTTAATGTCTCAGGCAAAAGATTTCATAGAATTCGAAGAAACGGAATTTATTGTAAAGCATAAACTTCATGAATTTTTATAATAGATGCGAGCATTACAATATCAGAAAAACTTAACAGAATAGAAGCATTTGTTAGTTTTCAGATTAATAAGAATAAATTAATAAAAAATGAAGAGGATTCCATGTGTGTTAAATTTCAGATAAACGATAGAAGTAATGGTGTACACATGAATTATAAACATAATACAACACGAATAATATCTGACATAAAAAATCGTATTATAAATATAAATATAACAGAATGAAATTAAAATTTTCTTTAGTAAATAACTTTCATAGTAAATAAAACGTTAGACAAAGATCTAATCAGGTAAAAAAAACTTAATAATTCAAAGTGTAATATTTGAATAAATTTTAAAATTCAGTTTCAAATAAAAATTATTTAATAAAAATTTTAAGAGATCTTAAAATTTATTTTTTTTACCTTTCTTCCTTCCCAGAGCAATTCATCTTTTAAAAAATTTTTCTGAATGTAATACATGAAACAATCTACATCATTGACTCATACTATTATTAAATTTATTAATTATTCTACTTATATTTGAACGTAGTAGAAGTTACACTCCTTTTAAGGGAAATTCAATATTTAAGATTTAACATATTAAACCTTCTTTTAAAAAATGCTCTATAAAAGAAGTTTCATCTTTTGTTTTATAAAAACACTGCATTAATCCGCCAATATGATTCGAAGCAGTAAGTTGGTTAATATTTACTGTGAAAGTAAAAAAGGAAAAATTTTTAACTTTTATATAACAATATTTAATGCATAAAAATTTTTAATATTATTTGAAATAGTTTATCTGTTTCAGTCAATGTGAAGCGTTAAAATATTTAAAATTTATCTGTGCATCATAAGGGCTTCCTCTAGTAACCACAAAAATGTAAACTATAATGAGACTTTTATGTAATCATCGCCATTTGCTTATATTAATTAAGAACTCTCGTTCAAAATTTTGCGGAAGACAACATAACTTAGAAGAGGAAGAAAGGCCAATTGTGATGAAAATTATATTGTTTAGCCTTCGATCAATATATTTTATTATTTATGTTAACATATTTAAAAGCGTTCACCATTTTAACTGACAAAATGACAAATTCCTGTCTGTTCGAACGTAAAAAAAAAGTAAAATAAAAAACAAATGGCAAACATTATTATATTGATAATTCGCAAAATCTTTATATTTGATCTTCTCTTTAAAAATTTTACTATTATAAAAGAGGATTCTGGAAAATTAAGATGACAACTGACAAATAATTGACAAGATGACAATGAATTTACATATTCACAAAAGCATTATCAACAGAATTTCAGATCTTTCTAATATCATTACATTTCAGTTCATCAGAAAATAAAGCTTACAATATCATAGTTATACCATTCTTAGAGTCATGGTCTAAATATAAATATAGCTAACCTAATCTTCCCAAAAAGGAAGCTTTTTAACTCATTGAATGTTCGCAATCTCGTTTCAATTTTTTTAATGCTAGCTGCGGATACATTTCCGAGTAGCATCGTATTCTAATGTTACTTTTGAACAATCCCTGTCATTTATGATAATAGAAGCAAATACAAATACTCACAAGCTCTTATATGAAATTCTTACATAAGTTGTTTTTTCTGCGAAAAAAAAATATGAATTTGTATTTTCCTTTTTGTTTTTTTTTAATATTAGAAGATATTCTTCGGAATCAAGAAGTGCTTCTTAAAAAAAGTATTAAATTTTTCTGAAATATTTTGCACATCCATATTTAGCTACTTAAACTGGCTTCATGCAAAAAAAATTTTACGAATATGTGAAAAAAATAATTACTTTCAGTATGTTATGCATCACTTTTATGTATTCAGAATCAGAAATGCCTTCTCATTTAACAACGGAGAAATCTGCTATGAAGACCCTTAACGTGAATACACTTTTCAATGGAGGCTCGATGATTTGATAGGTTCGTCCGAGTTGAATAATAAGCTAACGAATACCAGTCGGAATGGAATCGCGACTTATTCATAAATACCTGAACATTTCAATCCTTGATGTGATATTCCGTGTAGCATCGAACCACAATGGTCGCAAAATGTAGGCGTGAGATAGGAATACACCTCCCACGTATGCTTCGTCTGAATCTATAGTAAGACATAACACCAAATATAAAGCACAAGCAAATGAACAATCAGCCGAAATGTGAATTTCGAATCTTCAAACTCGATATGTTTTCAATGCAAATATTCAAATGAAGAAGAAAATTAAACAATTAATAACATAGCATTAGGTGATTTCGGATCTCATTCCGTTCTCAGTTTATGAAGGTGTAAGAACATCCTCTCACAGAAATAGACACGTGAGCGACTATCAGCAATGCCAGAGTGAACAAGAGAAAAAAATGAAAAAGATTTTGAAGCCAATGCTATAGAATAGGAGCCAAACAAGTCGAATAATAAAAAACATTCTGAAGCAAATAAATTATTAAGAGAAAAGTAAATTTAAAAAAATAAGAAAAGTAACCATTTCTTGCGACGCAAAACGAAAAATAAGTGTATTAAAAAGCAAGCTTAAATATATAAATAATTCTAGATTTATAAAATTCAAGGTAAATTATAAAAAAACGCTACAGAGAAAATATGTGAAAGCAAAAGACTAGTACCACGTTCTTTCAGCATTATACTTATTTCTACGTTTCTGCAGGACTATTTTTTTAAACTCCACATTACATACTTATATTTCCGGTTTACCGACTGAACGTGATTTTTTCAACTGGATTACTACATAAAAATTATGAAACCATATCCGCTCTTAATCTACTTTATATAATACAATGTATAACATATAATACACATAACATATACATCCGGAATATTGTTTCATAATCATCAGAGAAATTTAATTATGTCTATGTCCATCTACTGCAAGAATCTGTAATTTTACTCGATAAATAAAATAGTATGCGGATCAAAGTATTTTAAGAACATAAAAGTGTAACATCTTGAACGTCAAGCTGAATCCGCGGAGATCCAGGTCCCCTAGAAATTTGAAGATGTGAAATTCAATCTCAGATTTATTTCATTAATTTAAGAAAAAAAAATTTCTAATATTAACGTCGAAAATATGGATTTTTTTGCTAATAAAATAAGTTTACGTGGAATACAAGTTATATATTTAAAATTTTGCTGAACATCGAAAGCTGATTCAGGAAAATATCATATTAAGTATACCTAAACTTGAATTGACTTGAATTGTCAAATGTTCACAATCTTTTTTTCGGAGCCTTAACATTTTTCACCCGTATAAGAATCGTAAAAGTAAAAAAAAAAAATCGCAGTAATATGTGCTGTGTTCTGATGAAAATATTAGTTATTGATTATGTACTTTAGAGTAAAATGGGGTGCAAAAAAAATGTTTGACAACGAAAATGTAGCGGAAAGTTAACTTTAAAAAAAAAAATTTTTTTAATCCAAAATGAAATGCGAAAGAAAATTTTTGGACTCAATAAGATTTTATTAAAACATGGTTAGTGCTCAGGGTGAAGGATATCCAAAAGCAATCCCAAAGTTTAATGAATAAAAACAATATATAATATAAACGAACTTTTATCCAGGGTAATTTTAAAATCGGTGCACCAAAATTGTACTCCCGATCGATGAAGTAAATATTGACATAAGAAAATTCGATAAAATACTTAGATTTGGAAAAAGCACGGGTTACTGACGCTCTCGAGAAAAACTGACTCTTATTAAAATGTTTATTCTCCCGTAAATGATACAGACAAATTACTTTTTAACAAATATATATTTGAAAGGATTTTCCTTCACTAAAGCGCGGAATGCTCTTTCAGACACAGTAACAAGCTTAAAGTCCAAAAAGCCATTACATCGCTGTCGCTCGTCCTCTGGCCTCCAATTTGACACCCTTCCGAAAAGCATCACTTTTTCCGGAGGATATGAACATGCAAACCTATTCTCACAACTAACAGCAATGACAAGTCAAAGAAAGCGAAATAAATGGCCGTCTAAAAGAATTATATACTAATGTTTTCTTATCCTTTGCCTCCGATTTATAAATAAAATGTTAAAGCATCTTTAGAAAAAAAATAAGTCACGCAGGATTTTCCTTAGTATACAAATGTTCGTATCTTCCAAATCAATTCGGAATTAATGGAAAATTTGTATATCGTGGTAGATCAAAATATAATTCTATTTTGATGACTTAAAAAATGACTAATGAGTTAAGAAATATATGTATAACATATAAATATTATAAGCAGCCCCTAATAAACACCATGGAGCGAAATCTAGTATCGACTCAATACAAACTTTATTGAACCCTGACTAAAAAAGAGAATAAAAATCAGTAATTTGCTTAAAAAGTCATATTTTAAAAATTTTAAACTAATTCAATCTGAATTTTTAAAAAGTATATAAGAAATGGAATGCGTCATAATAAATTAAATTTGTTGTGACCAAACGAAAAAAGTTATTTGGCAAAGAATAATATAATATAGAATTCTGAAATAACTAGTTGAAATTTTATCGCAAATTTTTTTTAAAAAAAGAATTATAGAACTTTATTTTTAGCTAGATAAAAAACTTTATCTCATTCTATTCGCATTAACCGATAGAGGTGAACTTTTTAAAATGAAAAATATACATAAGTATATATTGCAGGAATAATGCAAAAGAACTGGGAACAACTTTCGAAGAATTTTTATTTCTTCAATTTTATATTCTAAGTTATATATGTATTCAATCGAGCATGAAACTCGAAAAAGCATTAAAAGTATTTTTTATTCAAAATAAGAGGAATGTTTATATCTTCATTCTATACAATAAAATAGATATAAATAATGCCACGAAAAAAGTTTAACATACTTTCCTTCTAAAATTTATCAACATGATTTCGTATTTAATTTCCGATCATCTTTTTTTTTAATGCCCCATTCCTTTATTTATATTTATAAATGTGTTTATCAAAAAATAACGTTAGAATAGGCAAATTCCTTTGTTTAACATCTATAAAACTAATTGCAAGCTGTTGAAATTAAAACATATTTTATGATGTGTATACAAATGAATTCCGTTTTATTTAAAAAGCAATTTTTTTTTATTTCCAGAGATGCTGAGTCAATCCTAAAATTTATTTGGAAGCAATGATAAAAAACGTCGATCCTTAAATTAATTTTTTGTACCTAGGAAATCTATATATTTGCCAACATCAAAATTTAATAATGTTCTTCCCTTTCACACTTTTATATTGGTATCATGTATTAAGTCAAAGATTAAATTTTCGCCAAGGATAAATTATTTACCAAAAACTAATAAAATATTTTGAAAAGAAAAATGTTTACGGTTAATAACAACAAAAGCTGAAGAAAGTTTCTCTGAAATAATTTTTGGAACGAAAATATATGTATATATGTATATAAAACACCAGTTTATCGAAAGCAAACTATCAGAGAATTTCAGTTTCATGTCTTAATCTTTTTCATATATTTTCTCTTATAGTTTTCGTAATAGTCGTTTAAAGTTCATTGATCTTCAATTCTATAAATGTCTAGAATAGCCTTTTCAAGATATATCATAGAAATATTTTCCCTACCTTTTTCATTATAAAAAAGAATGTTGAATCACTTTTATATATATATAGATATATAATAAATATCGATAAATCTCGTTAATTTAAGTCTTTAAAGCCTTTAAAATTTTATATCAAGTAAATCATAAAAATCTTTCCCAAATTCATATTTGGTTAATATTCTTATGTTAATCTCTAAAAAATCTTATACTATAAAACCAAAAATTCTTATATTCTATTATTTTTCTGGTTACTTTTATACAAAGTACACTGAAATGTATCTGAATGAGATGAATTTCAAAATTTGCACTATATACATATTTTATATATATATTTATTTAACTTTTGCTAAGATCAATATGAGGGAGTCAATGTTGCTATGTAATTCTTATGATATTTTGGAATCACGAAACAAATTCTATTATTTTTACTAAAAATATTAATGAAAAATATGCAACTTAAATGAATTTTCAGCATTAATTATTGGAAAAATTTTTTTACATTCCCAATTCAATTGGCCCTAAAGACGATATTTTTGAGTTGGAGAAGAAATGATGAAAATTTTCATTCGCGCTTTTTCCATTAAAAGTTTTTAGTATCAAGTGCTTAATATATAATCCTATCACTTATTATTTTTTTTTACACACTAATTGTGTTTTTATAGTACCAATTTATTAATAATAAAAATAAAAGACTATACAGTAAAGGCAAATAATGCTGTCTTGAGCATGCCCTAAACGCCATTTAGACAATCCATTTCCTCTTGGAAACTGTAAAATGTAAAATAAAACAAGGAAACATGATCGTTATTCAGATATAAATAATTTCAAAAATTTTATTATTATTGTTGAAGAAATTTTTTTCAAAACATTAAACACTTAATTTGAATGAGTTGATGAGAGAATGAGTTGAATTAGTTGAATGAGAGAATGAGTTAAAAAAATTTAAATTATTCGCAAGGAAATAACACTTCCCTCATTAAATTCTTACATGTAAATAATAAACATTTATAACTGAAACTAAAAATATAAAGAGATTGTAATTCCTAGGTGAAAAATAATAAAATCAATTTAAAAAAATCTTATTTTCTTGTAATAATATATACATAAAAAGCTTAATAGGTGTGAATTAATTTTATTTTACATTCTGAAAAACAAAAAAAACAAAAGAGTGAGACTATAACTAATTCCCATATTAAAAGTAATACTATTGTCGAAAAAATTAAATTTAAATGTACGATTTAAATAAATAAAATTAGTATAAAAATAAATAAATAAATAAAAATTTCTTGAGTTTTTAAAACTTTAAAATCATATTAAACTCAATCTGTAAAAAATTTTCTTTAGTGTGAAAAAAAATTTTTTCACATATATCTAAATATCATTTTTCACAATATAAATAAATTTTCATTCACTTCATGTAACATAATTAAAATAATTGTGAATGTTAAAATTTGAAATAGTAAAGATCAAAATTGGACAGTTTTATGGAAAAAAATGCTACCGAACATAGTTCCAACAATGATATGATGAGGTAATATATAGAGTATGGATATTATTCAGAGTCGCTTTGATATAAATTTACATTTCAGCTTTTCATTCCATTTGATTTCCAGTAATCATCAGTATATCATCACTGATGATATTTAGATATAAATATGATGCAGAATTAAATTTAAAAATTGGATGAAATCCAAGACTTGTTTTTATATTTTTTTCATAACACAGGTTCAAGAATGCTTTGATATTTCGCTGCCTATATCGACCTTCATTTCCTATTTTATAACTAATATGAGAAGCGGTTTACTCTATACAATTATTAATACTTTTCATAGCATCCAACAGTAAATATATGAAGATGTATTAAACCTAATTTTTATATTAAAAAAAAGCAATTCCTCTTGGATTTTTCCAAAAGGCACTCAAATTATTTTCATTTAAAATACTTAAATCTGTCCTTTAAGAGATAAAATACAAGCAATCATATTTGAGTCTTATTATCTTTTACATAAAAATTGTGGAAATTTAATTAATCCAACCCCTTTAAATATTTTAAATAATAGTTTTAGATATGATTCTGAATGAGTAAAAAATAATGAAATTCAGTGGTGGAACACATTTTAACAAATAAGGGAAATGCTAACAATTAAGAAATACGATTAAATTAATGTAATTTATATTTCTGTACTATAAAAAGACATTGCTGCCACATTTCCAACAAAATTGAAGTTCTATGAAAAGCTTAGAAAGTGCAGTAGAAGAAAATGGCAATTTAACAGGAAATTAACAAACACTTTCTGCTACTTCCCTTCCTAATAAAAATTAAATTAATTGCATTACATTATCTATCATTCGATTACTTCGGTACACTGAAGTCATTTAGCATCGTAAATTATAAACCAACACAAAAAATTCCTCAAAATTTTTCTAGATATTTATCGAATATTAAATTTAAACAATTATTTTGGAGTAATTTAAATCGGAAAATCTTCTGAATATGTAAAAAAAAATAATTTTTAATAAACAAAATCAAGAAAAAATTTTTAAAATACTCAATCCGTATGTCTTCCTTGAATATTGATCTTTTAATCCAGGTAGTAACTGAACCCTAAGGCGATTGCAATTATTTCCTTAATAATTATAATTGTTTTGAACCATTCACCTTATTGCAAAAAATATAAAAATTGGATTACAATGTCACTGTAAAATATTTACATTGAGAAAAAGTCAGCCATTTAAAATATCACTAAAAACCAAAATTGTAACACAAGAGAAACTGATAAATTTCATACATATTAAAAAATGATAAATGATGGAGAGAAATAACAAAGTATGAGTATCGTATTACACATCTAAAATACGTACTTAAATAAAAAAATTTAATTTCGTTTATGCTCACTAACTAATTATCCAAAGATTTTACTAATTTTCAAGTGAAAAATGCGTGTAAAATAAATGCAAACATTAATATAAACATGGATAATTGCATGAAGCACCGTGTTTGAAGAGTAATGGCTTCAATTTACAGATCGTAGAGAACTCTCAACTCAAACAGTGATAACATCCATGCTGCTTTCACCGAAAACATAATAAGCTTGGATACGGCAAAAGGATGGCAAGGACTTGCTATATAAATTCTATCCATAAACTGTAATTTCATTAAAAACTCAGTTATTTTTCAATTTCAAAATATGTTGTTTTATAAAGGCATTAATGATAATTTATTGGTAAATAAAGGACAATATAAAACTTTCGAAGTAAAAATGGCGAAATTATTTATAAATTGCCCTCTTATCCAAAATCATATATGAATTCAAAATGAAATTAAAAAAAATGTGCTAAAAAAATAATTCCATTTATCACAAAATTTGTGGCACATGAACATTAAATTCATTTTTATGGAAAATATTTTATGGAAAATTTTTAATTCATTTCTCAACCAAAGAAAATTGAATTCTTCCTCATTAATCTTCAAGGAAATTACGACAATGTAAAATCAAACATTTTACAATTAGTTGGAGAAATAACAATAAAATCGCAAAAGGCATTTAATATAAATATCTATTACAATGAAACTTTTTTCATTATATTGGTAAAAAGCTTTTAAGTTGATTAGGCTCAAATGAGAAAAATTTTTCGTATAACTTTACAAAAAAAATCCATCATCTAAAACCCGAAATTTTAAGAAAATTCCTGCAGTAGATTGTAAAATTTATAATTATTTATTTGGAAAATTACGTAATTGTTAATAAGGAGACGCATAAATAAACGAGATGGGATCGAAACATAAAATTGGAATTGATTAAATATAGACATTTATCGTCTAACATTTTGGAAAGGAACAGCTGTCTTATATTTAAATAATTTCACCGAAACTGAAATAATAATCATTAACAAATCTTGATCCTTAAAAACCTATTAATAAAAAGGGAAGAACACAAAACTTTTTTTACAATTAAAGGATATATCAAATAAATTTTGTGAACAAAGTTTTTCGTTAGGATTACTAAATGCAGAAAAAAGATATAGTACCAAATGAAATTCTAAACAAAGTCTAGAACCTTTATCGTGAAGTATAACTTAAATACTAAGATACAAAACGATTACTGATGCATTATTATTAATATTGAGTTGAATAGAAAAACGTTAGTAAAAAAAAATCAATACCTCAAAAATTTAAAAAAAAATAATAAACAAAAATGCGGATCATACACAACTGACTCAAATTCCCAAGCCACAGAATTCATGTTTTGCAAGAAAATAATAACTAAAGATGAATGCCTTGTTGAGAAAAGATTATTCAAACAAGAATAAAATAAATTAACGACAAAAAGACATAAGGAAGAAATTTAGAAAAGAGACTGAGAGAAAGATAGAGCTCAATGATGGGTACCTTCGCATTTCATGCCCTGATGAATGACGCCGTAGAGTAAAGAACCACAATGATCACAGAATGTCGGACTAGAATATGTGTGAACTTTGAATCTATGTTTCGTCCTAGAATCCTGAATTAAGAAATAAAAAAATACATATTATTAATCTATTTGTTTGCGGATAAATCCCTTCAAGATGTTACAGATTAACTGGTAACTAAATACATTATGAGTTATATTTTCCAAACACAACACTTACAGAATAGTTTATAAATTCCCGAAAAATATTAAATATGCAAATGCATGAGCCAATCATATAAAGTTAAAAATATTTTTTTTGTAAAATCTACACCAACGCAAAATAATCATAAAAAGAATAATGACTCTTCTCTTTATTTTACTTATCCTCGAATAATGTTATAACATTAAATCTCATAAAATGTAAATCCTCTTAAATTTAGCGCAAAAATATTAAAGAAAATATATATAACAGAAACTAATAAAATTTCTACTGAATAAGGAAAATAATATTTCTATGCCTGGCATGCAAATACCTCTGAAAATTAGGTAAGATTTTAAATTTAAATTTGTAAAAATTCTGACTCAATAGCAATAATTTTTGAATAGCTTTATAATCGCAAAATTATTAAAATAATTTTTTTGGCTATAAATTAATAAGATTTTAGGAATGTGTCATATTATATAATTAATTTTATATTAAAAATCATATTTGCATATGTATCCTTTGAAAATTTTCATACTCAATATAAAAATAAATTTTAAATTTTAACCTAAAACACAAATGAGACTTCCATAATAACCAATTAACAAGTAAAATTTTTATTAATAGGTATCGTCAACTATGAATATTTTTTTTATAATTTACTAAATATACAAGAAAAGACATTGATTATATAGAAGGTAATAATAATAATAAATTTTAAATATACAAAAAAATAAAAATCATATTCCTTATAGCATGACATTATTTTTTTAAATAAAAATTGTGCTTAAAAATTAAATAAATAAGAATATCAATTAAGGAATTTGCAAAAATAATTGCATAATCCTTAGTGTATGAGAATTAATTCTGAAAAATAAAATTTAAATATAACTTGATTATACTAAAATTTTCAAAATTAAGAAAAAGCAAGTTAAATAAAAACAGCCGAGCTAAGATTTCAAAGATCGATTGCCATTTAATAATAGCGAAAACAAGCACTGTTAATAAAAAAAAAATTTTTTAATACAAAATAAAGGACCATCGCAATTAAAAAAAAAATTAATTAAGAACACTTATCTAAGACATTAATGGGTATTTTAATACAGATTTTTATGGTCTTGTGCAGCAGAATGAAACATCCGATAAAAATTTTTCTTCTAAAACTTACTATAAAAGGAAATTATCATGAAATAATGTTTTACATAATAAAAAAATAATGATGACAATAATAATAATAACAACCCACAATATAAATATGGAAATGAAAAATTTTCAAAACAATATAAATGGAAATTTAAAAAAAAAGGAAATTTTATTTAAAAAGAAAATCCGTTCTAAATTGGCAAAGATATATTTTCGAATAAATCACAGAAAAATCCGTAAAAACACGAAAATTTTGAAAATACATTTAAAAAAGAATTTTTTTTCTATAAATTTGTGACATTAATCGAAATTAAGATTGCATGTAAGCGACAAATATAATTAAATTGTAATAATTTTGGTAATAAATCAAGTCCAAATTAATTTCTCTATGCGATCAAATGCAAATTATGTCCAGTAATTGAAATAAAAATTAGCTCCTCAAATTTAATTTCCTTTGTATTATTTATTTGTTTAAAAACATCTTGACTTATTTTAATAGTTTTCCCTTTTTTCCAGCCATTATGACTTCCCTCCGTTCAATGTTGTTATGTATGCGACGAAAAAAAACCGAAATCATTAAACATTACATTTAACTCCCATCAAACGAGCGCATTCCACGCGGAAGATTTTTATTCATAATTTATCCATGACTGAAATTGTATGAATTCTATTGGGAACGAATTCGGCTTATTTTCGAAATCGTTTTCATTTTAGTTCGGCCATTTTCGTTAATAGATTAATGAAATAGATAAAGAAAAGTGAACCGGAGAATTCGAAATGAGGCTTTGATACTTACATCAGAATCGGCTCCTTTATCTGCTCCGGGACAGGTGAATGACACGAATTCGTGGCACCTTTTATGGACAGTGTAACTGCACACTGGAGGAGAAAAATAAAAATTAAAACGTAATTGCTTAAATGGAAAATTCAAATGTGACTACGACAAATGGCAATTCCATTAAATCTTACTTATGGAACAGCTCTAAAGGTAAAAAAAAAATTGAAAGACTCTGAAGATATAATTATCGTTAAATATCATTTACTAATATTTTTATTTCAGCTCTATGAAAACTTCAATTTGTTTTACACCCTTCCATGAATGAAATTTAAAAAAAATACACTATACATGATATTATGAGGATTCTTAAAACTTCACTCCCATGTACGCTAATACAGTATTATCAAACTGGGGATTAATAATAGAAATTATAAAAGAAAATTCTAACAAGCTCTTTAAATAACATACTAATTATACCATAATATAAATGCAAAATGCTTCGTGCAGGACTGCACGACTATTGTTAAATAATAATTTAGAATGTCCTAAATTTTAATATTCATTTTTTTTCAGGCCGAAATGAATATTAAAAACTGGATTTTTTGAATTCAAAATATTACTCAATTATTACTTGAAATATTTTAATTTTTACCACATAAAGTAAAGGAACGAAATCATGCTGAATTTTCTTCGATTTTTTTTACAATTATCTGAACTAATAATGAATTTAAAACCTCGATAAAAGAAATGTACCTTCTTTTACTTTTTTCACAATTAAGATTTACTTATTTTAAAAGCTAAATAAATTTTAAATTATGAATTTCTATAATAAAATTTTATTTACCTTGACACTGATATCCTTGTTTGCCAAAACCCCTTAAACAGAAAAAAAAATATATTAAAACTGGAAAAAAATAATATGCTAAAGGAACATTTTTAATACCAAAAATGTTTTATAAATTCTACTGTTTGTGATTTAATTATTTACATCATGTCTTACTAAAAATTATTTATACGAGAAGAAATTATGTATAGTCTTAAATATATAAACCCTGCACTTATAGAAATGCCAGATTTACAATCAGGTTCTCTTTTGGTTAAAACAAAAAAAGAAAGAATTTGGGACGTCTCATTGTAGTTAAATATTATCATCGAAAAGTTAAATAATTTTTTTGGACAATGACCTGCAAAAAATTTGATAAATTTTATGTTAGGAGCTTTTACTCTCAAACCGAAATGAAACTTAATAATTATATTAGAAAAAAACATTTTATATCGTATTAACATGAAACTGGTAATATCACAGGAATATTGGAAACTGAAGGATTATAAAATATGGATATAGATTTTGGATTGAATTCTTTTTATATAATATTGACGCCAGTCTTCATAAAGAGTATTCATTTCAAATTATAAGTTTCGATAAAACGTATAAATTGAAATTTTATGCGTTTCATCATCATTTATTTTTTTAAAATGGTTCAATTAATTCCAAATTTTACAATACACAGATAAATAAGGTTTAGTCGAGAAATTTTTTATAGAAAATTCTGTAGATAAATAAAATTTATAATGAAAGCGGTTTTACAGAAAAAAATAAAAACATTAATTCGATTCTATAAAAGATAATACTATTCCGAATAAAATTTGTTTCAGTTTTCAATACAATGAATATCAAAAATCATGTGAGTCAGGTATTTGAGCAAACAGACTGAAACTTTTCGTTCAAGAATCCAAAGACGTCTCGAATAATTAAATGTACCACACTGCTCTGATTAAAGAAAAAATTATTCATTAAAATTTAATCGGTTGAAAAAAAAAGAAAAGTTGTATTTTTGAAAATTCTTAAATTTATGAGACTTTCAAAAATCTCTTTGTAATCTAATAAAAAAGAATTGTGTCAGATATTAAACGATGTGGTATTCTCTTTCAGAATCGCGAAGTTTTACATCGCCATTAATAACAAATCGCAAAAAACGGAAAATGCCTTACTGAAACCAAAAATTAAAGGAAAATTATTCACGTCTTCATCTCAAAAATTTTTGATTTCTTTGAATAAGACAGTTTAGCAAAAGCTGATTTGGAATAGTTCGTTTATACACATCTAATAATTTTTTACCGCAGATTGGTTAAACAACATCCAGAACGAGAACCTTTAAATATTGATTCGTCACAAATATGAAAATATTTCTATACCTTCATGATAACGACAAAACTTTTCCAATTAAACATTGAAAAGCAGATCATGTTAAAAATTTCATGTCTTTTTACGCCCTTAAAGGCACATGTGTCCCTTTTCAGACTATGAAAAATTTTTATTTTCGAAATTAATTAATATTTCCAAACTATCAATAGTTTATCTAATACAAATTTGAATACATAAAATTTATAGTTCTATCGATCTGAAAAATTAATTTTATAGAATTTCTTAATTCTTGTCATTAGAAATTTGTTCTCAAATTGTCACTGGTTTCTATGATGAATATGGAATCAAATTTACAAATCTTAATATATTGTTATGAAAATCTACTCTTACGTATGTACGATATTTTATTTGCAAATTGTTCTGCTAAAGGAACATTTTCGAACAAAATTTTCTTCTCTATCACATTTAATGCCAGCATCAAATAAAAACTTAAATTTTTAATATTAATTATTTCATAGCTGCTTTTTCAATGTCCGAAAATTTATTTTTACAAAATTTACCACATTAAAGTTATTTAATTATTTATGCAGAATTTTCACTTTTTTTTTTCATTTTCCACAAACAATGCAAATCAAACCGGCAATTAAATTTTGAATGAACTACATTGGTAATTGCGTAATATATCTTATCAACTCACTTTATAAATATTTTACTATATATACATAAATTATTTTTTAAAGCAATTTCACTAAAAAAAAAATGTTTTGAATAGTCTTTTAAGACCAAAAAATCATCAAAGCTTTTTCATTAAAGAAATATAAAGATGACATTTGCAAGAAGATATTTGATTTGACGAAAATATATATATCAGCAAGTAATAATTAATGCTTAATCCTTTTTTTTAATAATAAAATTTAATTATTAAATTAAATAAACAGTGCTTAGCATTGATCTTTCCTTTACTACTGAATATTGTAACTATCAATGCTTTATTAATATATTATTGATCTTTCCTTTACTACTGAATATTGCAACTATCAATGCTTTATTTGAATCATTATCATATTGTATTTTCAAATATAATATGATGTTTCGAAATTTAATTAAGAATATTATAAACAAAATGGTAAGTGATCTGTCATAGATAGATAGTAAGTGATTAAGTGATTAAGAAAAAAATAAAACTGTTTTAAAATACACGATGGTGATTCAAATTATTTAGCATTCATGCTAAATTTTTTTGTAATTATGTCAATTTGCTGTGGTAAAGTACTGAAAATCAGAGAAAAGGGAATGTGGCCAACAATAATGTCTCAAAATATAAAACCAAAAAAATATGCAAATGCACTTGACTGATCTCAATGAAATAAAACCTTTTTAAGGAGAGAAAAGTCTTTATAGTGCATTTTCGTGGTTCAGTTAAGAAATTTACCCTAACGTTTCGTCCAAAATTCTTACTGTTAAGCAATTTTAAAAAGGAAAATGAAAAAGGCCATGAAATATGATTACTTATAAAAATATGAGGAAAGCGTCAGATATAAAAGATGAAATATTTATTGAGCTGAAAAAGAATAAAAACTTGAGAATCTGGAAAAAATAAAGGTCTTATGAATCCGGAGAAAGCAGTAAAGATAATTCTCAAAAAAATATTGGCAGAATTTGAAGTTTAGACCATTAAACTAAATCAAGAGGAACATTTGTTACAGATCAGAAAAACTGCAGAGGATGAAGAATTTCGATGTGAATTTAAAATGAACTTAAGCCGAGCAGTAGTCACTCTGCAGCAATTAATATTAAAAGTTAAACATTCTTCATCTCTTTGATAACCTTAAACTCTGTAGAAAATTTTTCACGATACCTTTTTAAAAATTCAACCTATAAAAAGTTTTCCTTTTCGGTTAAACAGTAAGCATCCGACCCAGGACGATGCTGTATAATTAAAAATTTAACACAAAGTTAAAGCACGTTAAAGCAACCTATTTATTTATAATTATATTATCCGGTTGCTTTTTGAAGGATGTTGAGAACATTTTATAAATTCATGATGCACATCTGAATATGTGATAAAAAATTAAGATCAAAGCAAATTATTTGACCAAAACACTTTTCTCCATTTTACGGATTAAAAATAACATGACAAAAACAATGACATTTTTAATTGAGTAAATAATACACATTCATTATTAAAATTACATGTACAATAAAGCTTAAGGTTTCAAGAAACCCCATTTATTTCAAAATGAATTAATGTATTTTCATCATCATATAACAACAACTCATTTTATATGACAGAAAATTATGTAACAACCAAAGTAAAAAGGTTTCATACGTTATATAATTGAAAAGTCAGCTTTAATGTTAATGCCTTAAAGCGATTAGCCTTTCTACAGAAAAGAGCTACTTCCTCTACATTCCTCAACTAATGTTGAGTTGTCATATATGATTAACTATTCCTTACATTTAATCCGAAAATATAAGTTATATGCTGTTAAAAATGAATATCGATTAAGATATTAAGAAATATTAATAATAAATATTAATTATTGAATCTTTCGATCCTTAAAAAGTATAGCTGAAAGAAAATAAAAATTCATTTTCATCAATTTTCTTTAAGAGTTTTTAATATCTTGAAAAGTCGATATCGGGTTTTTGAGAAATCTCTAACTATATATCGGATTTATTTATTTCTAATATAGTAAATACCCTTTAAAAACCTGTTTTTTCAATGCATTCTTAAAACTAATTAAACAGTTTACATATTAATATTTCAGTTATTCATCTAATATTAATATTTGAACTTCACATGAACTGTGATTAAATCTCCATATTGATTATCAGCTAAAGAGCATACAATAGTATACAACAATTAGAAATATTACTTGAAATTCTAAACTTTTTTAATGACATACATAAAAAAAATGAACTGATAAACGAAAAATTTACACAATGGTTCATGATGATTATAAACTATTTATCCCAAACTTTTTTCATTGAATAAAAAATTAAAAAACTTTCACGTTGGAATATTAACCGTAATCTATTATCTCTAATAATATACTATATTTTTAAAGCTGTAGGAAAAAAATGAACGGAAAAAAAATTAAACCTGTCAAGCAAAAGATAAATAGGCAGGACGAATATTTGAAGTAGGAATGATAAAAATTGAGAATAAAAACGAATAAAAAAAAAGAATAATATAAAATGCTCTACCTCTCATAGAAGCAATTTAAGCCTTTATGAGAACGGAATTGACTTTTTAATTTATTAAGACATCCGTAGGTATAGTTCGATATGCATCGCATTCATGGCCGAATTAAAACAGTTACAAATTCCAGAGTTTGAAATCATCCACCCTTAAGACTAAGGTCAAAATCGATCCAAAATCTTGAACTTGCGCATATAGCGCATTATTGTAGAACATTAATGACCTAACTTCCCAAATTAGGAATTGACGAATAAATTTGAACCAAATCAATAATAAAATTAATTATTTATCAATTTACAAAATGGAATCATACATAATAGAAAACAGTAAACATCTATTTTTAAAATTAGGAGCTCAATTACTGCAAAAGTTTTCTTTAAATACTTTTTAGTAAAAAATTAGTTTTTCACAACTAGGGGAGACAACTGTATAGTAAGTAAGAACCTGTCTATTAGGAAAGAGAAAGCAGAATTAATTTTAAATTGTTGTTAACATCACTATATTTGAATTTAAATTTCAAAAAAAGTTTAAAATTTTTATTTATCAAAACAACATATATGCATATCTTCTAATTGGAAACATTCATATTATTCGTATGGGATAAAATCCTAATATTCTGAACACAATGAATTCGAGAAAAGCTGTTTGATTTTCTGATCGAAACCTGGAAAAATGAATTATCCGACGAATGACATGTTTTGGGAGAGTAAAAATCGCAAGATTTTAAAGTTTTTCGTGACATGTACTGACAGGGAGCATTGTCGTTATGAAAATTAGCATTAATTCTCAAGTGAGTTATCCCATTATTCTCCTTGCTGTTGTCTCAATGAGTACTTTAGAAGTTCTTAACGAATAGCTCCATTTGCCGACCATCAGTTGTAATCTTTTCTCGCTAAAGATCTTAAGACTAACTTTGGCTTCTTTTTTAATGATGCAGTCACTATGATGAATTTATCCAATTATTATTGTATTATTCACTCATGTGACATCTGATTTAAGAAATTAATGGCCAAAAGCAGACTTTGTGTCTGTCTAAATCAAAAGATTTCCATATATATGACCTTTTTTTAAGATAACTACTATTAGCCTCAATATATTGTCTTCCTGCCTTCCTCGCACCCTTTTTCCCTGCATCTCACGCATTCAGAGTGCAGATCACTTTTTTTATGCACACATTGCATTATTCATTAAGATAGCTGTAGGGTCTGAATAATTTTAAAAATGGTTTGTTTATTATTGATAATTGACCATTTTCAGTACAATCAACTCCACCGAACCTAAATACAGCCTTCTCCTCCCCCGGATTGTTCAGCACTGTCTTAAAGTGATATTGACAATTTTAGATTTCGAAAACTGCAACTTTTTTTTTTTTCTTTAGTTTATCCTGTTTCGTATTTTGTTCTCCGATAATCAATTACTGATTCTTAAATTTCTTTGTTAAGGTTAATAAATGGCTCTTAAGTTATTGTCAACGGCTTAAAGAAAGTCATCGAGATTCGCTCCATCATCTTTCAACAAAACAAATTTCCTGACAGTTTCCAAAAGTTTTACTTTCTCGAAGTCGCACTACTTGAAAAGGTTATTCCGAAGGCATCGGAAAATGAAAATAGCAGCGATAATGATGAGCTATGAAAATAACATCGTTTACACTTATGTCTTACGAGGCCTTTAAAAAAAAAATCTGTGCCAAACTTAAAATGCAAGCTCATTTATTTTTTAATACGGATTCTGCAGTATATAAGAGTCACTATTGAAAACATAGGAATTCGTTACCATGGCAACAACCAGCTGCTGCAGCTAGCCCAGACCGAAATCAATGTAAATCTTTTTTTGAAATGATTTTCGGCCCGTAACTTAACCCTTGAGTTTCTGGATAAAGGAAAGTGTTATAAACGATTTCTTGACTTATCAATGCATGAAAACTTTGTCAGAATTTCGAAATTCGTTCACGTGGACACGTTTATAGAAACTAAAAAATAAACTTGATAACAAACAACAGTTTTATTTTATTATGTTATTTACTTGCTAGAGAATCAAAAAAATTCGAAGTCGGAAAAAAATGCAAAGTTTGTACAAGTCAAAAAAATTTCAAAGGTCGAAAATGTTATTTAATAAAACCTTTTCGGAAAGTCACAAAATGTCAAAAAGAATTTGGAATGATTCCCAATTCATTAGAGATTGATATCATAAAAAAAATTAATATATTTTGTTGTAACAATCAAAACCAGATGGATGATTTCCATAACAACGTATCGTATTTAACAGATGCGACACAAAACAGTTAACCTAATTTAAGGTGTACTTAGGACAGTTTTTTAATTGTCAAAAAATGTACCTAAACTTTTTTTGCATCATTTATAAATTATGAAAATTATATTAGGTATAAAATTTGGGGAATAATCAGACACAAAGAAGGAACAAATTAAATTAACAATCTCATTCGTATTTTAATTAATAAATATATAATATAATGCTTTATATAAGTCATTAACACGCATAAATAATAATTTCAGAACTTTTAATTATAACATTCTTATTCTATCAAAACATCTTTCAATCAATTAATTGAAACATATAAAATGAAAACGAAGCAAAGACATTGTAATTTTTAATCGTCACAATCGGTACGTAATCCTCTATTAAAAGTTGTATGCCTTTAAAGGGCAAAAGTGTGAAGGCTTAATTATATTTAAATTTTCATAATTAGATTTATTTAATTTTAATGAAAATAATGTCAGCAAAATTTGAACTTTAACATTTACATTTCTTTAATTTCTTTTAAATGATATAAATACTATTAAAAAATGGGAAATAATAAAGATAAATGAATAATAAAATTAAATTAGTAACATGAAATTAACATGTAAAGAACTGACTAACAAATTTTTTGTGTTATATAAAACTTAAATGTTTCTTCTCAAGTTTTGAAGACAATTTTATAAATATATACTAAATAAAAATGCTGAAGACAAATATTCACATTTTGATATTTTGCAATAGTTGAAACTTGAATCTTTTTCTACTTTTCATTAGTATTCAGAATTTGCTAAAATTAATTCTAAATAATGAAAAATAAAAATTCTTATTATAATTCTTTGCTTTTTACAATGATATAACTTGAAAATATCTTGTTTGCCTAAATTAAAATAATGTTAATATGAAACTAAATAATCTTTTTGATAATTTAATATAGAATTCAACAATATGAGAAATATATTATTTAAAATTCAATAAAATTATCAAGAGAATGTTATAAAAATAAAAACCCTAAAAATTCTTCAATATAAAAAACTAATCAGAATCTGCCTCAAGTATAACTCAAATTTTGTTTTATTCCTTTTTTTATTAAATACTGGTCTATTATGCATGTTTCCAACTGAGTTAGAACAAATCCATCTGAATATGAAAGCAATATATCATTAATAAAGAAAAATTAACTGAGAGCTAATATAAAATTGAAATTTTCTGAGAGAAAATTAACTTAAAATGCGAAATATTCAAAAAAATATAACTTTTTCTAATACTGGATAAATAAAAAATAAAAAATTTGAATATGTATGTCAATTATCTAAATAATAAGAACGAAATTAACAACTAAACACCTATTTGATTTTTGAATATGGTATGGTCTCGGTCGTTCATTTAACAAAAAAAAATACATCAATTACTTAAATAATGTGACAGAAATGTGCATAAGAATTATATTTATTATAAAAAAGACTTACCATATAAAATCTTTGCAATGGCTACAAAATGTGGGTTGCTTGAAAAATCTCGGAATAAATTTATGATCTTTTACATTGTAAACATTCTTCTTCTTTAGAGCTCCTTTTCTACCGCGAAGACGAAGCGCGAACTTCGTGTTCATATCACCCGACCCAAGAACTTCATCTCCTTCTTCGTCTACCATTTTTTAATTAATGATAAAATAAAATATGAAATCGGAAAAAAACGATAAAACGGAAACAAATTAAAACACGGCGAATGCTACTACAACTCCGACTTTTGACAACCTAGTGATTGAACTGCTACTACCTACGCAGATTTGGCTTCTGCTGTAAGGTCGTTAACTTTCAGCATGTCCAACCTAATATATATCACTAGTAAAGTCCCTTATGTATTTGTAGTTTATTTCCCGACACGATTTTAAATATAATTTAATCCGACGAGGCTTATGCCGACATATTTGTCTGTTCCGTTCTATTGGCGTTAAATTAAGATTTGATTTTTAAACTGTCAACATTTTCCTCCTCATTTAAACTTTTAGCTTAAAAACTTTGTTACCTAATTGCCATTTTGAATGCAATGTTGCATGCAGCAGTCGAAGCTTCAGTGATTGAATTAGCCGAATGTAAACATTGACTGAAAAATCTAGTTTTTATTAATAAAAATGGATATTAACGACGACGAAAACATTGAATGGTTAATGGAATCATCGAAAACTGTTGAAAATTCTGGAGAGAGCAATGACTTTGAAATCAGGGAAAAAGAAAGCAGGGAACTTAGTCATTTTCTACAAGTCCTTAGATCAGCATTTGAAAATGAGCCGATCGTATTTGATTTGAAAGCTAAAGGCATCGTTAAAAGTGATGAAGATTTGCAAAAATTATTGAAAAGACTGAAAGCTCTTGGTTATTTTTTTTCCATTAGAAGTTCAGACAAAAAATCCTTTAAGCAAAGTAAGAGTTTTCATCACTCATGGTTTTCATAAAGTATGTCACTATTGATAATATTAAAAATTTCTTCTGAGGATCTAAAAATTATACTTTTGTACTAAATATTTAAATATGTAAATAGTTTTTAAATAAGCATACATTATATATTTTACATAATTTCAATTTCAAAGAGTTGAACAGTTTATAAGCAGAAAAAGTTAAAACATTAAATTTAGACTATCAAATGATTTATAGTATTAATAAATAATTATAATAATTATATATTATGATTATATAATTAAAAATATTATAATGATATAATTAAAAAATAATATTAATAAATCTTTTATTATGATTTAATTTTATAATTTCAGATTATAAGCTAATGATTGCAAATAAAATTACTCAATCTTCTAGTCATCCTTTTAGAATTATTAATCACATTCATTATTCTTGCTCCCACAGAAATAAAGAGGTTTGTATATTTTCAAATTTTGCAAACTACATTATTTTCATAAAACAAAAATTTCATTATAATTACTTTTATTTATTCTTCACAGTAAAAATTATTTTTGGAAATCCTTAAAGAACTGTTTTATGAGTATGATATAATGAAAATATATTAAAAATGGAATGTTTAAATGCAGAATTAATATTTATGCTGTTTCTCAAATTCATAGTACATTTTATATTTTCAAAGGAACTCTTTTAATTTCATAAAATGAATAAGTAATTTATAATCTTATATTTTAGTTTTTTTATATATCTCTATATAATATATAATCTATCTTATAATATATCTTTATAAATATAAAAAACTGCTCTAATTAGCAAAAGAAATATTTAATAAATCTAACATTTGATGACAAATTTAGTTAAAGGACAAAGAATTTTATTTCAGAAATGTCAATCCAATGAAACAAGTGCTCTGAAGCATACCAGGAAATATCCAACTTGCAAAGCATCAATGGATATTAGACAAGTTGAAATATTTACAAATGTTTGCTTAGCATCTGTTCGAAGAAAAAGAATAGAAGTAAGTTTAACATTTCTCTTTCAAAATTACCAAGTGTTGAAAATTATTTATTATGCACAACTAAACCTGTCAAATTAAAATATCATATAAAAAGATTCTAATTCAAATTTTAAAAATAAAATTTATTTCATAGTGTTAGAATTTTTATTGTCATATTATTTTGTAATAATTTAGCTACTAATTTTTGTGTTCATTTAAATATGAATGACATTTTATAATTAAAGAGTAGGAAAATTAATAATAAAATGAATTTTAAATTAGTTATTCTCATTAATTCAAATTAATGTAAAAATATGTACTCTCTTATTACTTAAATGAAATATTTATGAAAATTTTTCACAAATTATGTCACAGGCATTATATTCAGTATTTTTTAACAGTATGAAATAAAAAATAAGTTTTATGCCATTGCTTTGTAAAAATTATGGTATTAATGCCAAAATATATTGCATGAATTTTACTATGACATTTGAATATTGATGTAAAACAAGACAAAAAAAAATTATATATTTTTTATATTTTTATCTGACAATCTAATTCCAGAAAAAATAGAAGTTTTATCTTCTTACTTTCATATCTTCAATCATGTACAATATCTTATTAAAATAAACTTGGATATTTATTTTTCAGATGTTAAAAAAATTTCGACGCAATTTATCAACTAACTCTTTCGAGCCTGGAGTTACGAAATATTCGGTAATAGTATCCTTACCAAAAGTTCATAATCATTCCAGAAGTGTAAAAGGTCAATATTTAAGCGACGAAGTAAAAGCTGCCATGCATTCGATACTGCAGTCTGGTGTAACATCCTTGCCTGCAATTCAAGAAAAACTTTACGAAATTGTTGATGAGGATTTTATTAACGATTCCGTCAAACCATCGCGAGACAATTCTGCATTTTATCCAAATCAAAAAACAATTTACAACCATTTGAGGCATGATGGCTTGGCTTTGAAACGGATCTACAAAAAGAATACGAATGAAATTATAGAACTTAAAAAAAAAGTCTATGATGAGTTTAAATTTATCTATAGCGATGTGAAAAAGTGTACAAATTATCATAAGTTAATGAAAATTTATAATACACTTAAAAATATAAGGCAATGAATGTAAGTTGAATATATGTATTGAGCAGTGATTAAATTAATTCATTTATTGTGTTTCTATAGTGAATAATATTCATATTATACATGCAAGCGTTTATTTATAAAATTATGATTGTATATGCTATAGAGAGGCTAATAATTAGTAATATTTATATAATCAGCATATAGTTTGCTAGAATAATAGTGATGAATACTTGATCTCTTTAGTAATAAAAAAAATGCAGTTAATGGTTTTTGTAAAATATCATCATCGTTTTTGTTTGAAATTATAAGTAAAATCAGACTGTAGGTTTAAGTTACTTTATTTGTTTAAAATTAAAAGTTTTTGCTTAAAAATA
>JAOWBB010003581.1:0-36575 GCA_028565995.1 Ricinus marginatus | reverse complement strand
CACCCCTCACCCCAAGCCAAACTTGGGGTAAACTTTTTCCCTTGTCTCTGGCCGCAGGTTCGCATTCGAAATGGGAAACCTGCGGATTGAACGCGCTCACGTTTCACGGATCCGAAAACGACGGGACAAGCGGCGAGAAAGAGGCAGGCGGAAAGCATCGGAACCGGCAGTGCGCACGTTCGTTCCGATCGCGGTCCCGGCGCAGCGTCAAACGTACGCTTTGCGCACAAAAATGATTCCCGAAAAACGTGCATTTGCATTGCCTGCGTAAATAACGCTCATGTTCCATTACCGGGGTGCCTTACGTTCGATTAACCCAGGTAAACCCTCCGTTTCGTACTCCTCGGCTCCGGCGTCGCCGCCTGTGCATATTCTCATTTATCAATTTCCTAATGTTGAATTAAATAAAAAACACAATTGGTCAATAAATTAATAATTAAAATGGAAAAATTTCTCAGATTGTTGATGATACTGAAGATTTTACTATAATAAAAGTTTTAAGCCAGCTTTTCCGAGACGAATGAAATGCAAATATAATTGTCTCCGCTCCCGTATCGGATGCCGACGCAAGTATAGCTTATGGCGTGAACAGCGACATGCTCAAAAAGGACATCATCTGGCTCTTGCGCTGCAGGTTCCGCACTCGGATTTAGGCGTAAAAACCGGCTTCATGGCTACCCACAACGTGCCCGTACGAACGCTGGGGAAAGGGAGGCGAAAATTAATTTGGAAATATCCACATCATTAAGGCAGGGTCGAAATCCGTTCCCGGGGGCGAATCACAAACGAGGCCCGATTTATGGTGCCCGCAGAGACTCTCCTCTTTGCGGAATGAAAAATACGCGAGAACTTGGCTTCCAGAGGAGATTCCGATTCCTTTAAAAAATAAAAGATTCTTATAAGTCATTACGAGAAACATAAAAATGTCATCGTATTTCACAAAGCTTTTCTCGGGGACACAGCTCCGCAGTTTTCCAACCCTGTGCAGTTTTTGACTTTTACATCGCGTTCGCGAGGGAGGAACTTCGAAATAAATGTACGCGGAGCCCAGCAGCGCTTAATGCCCTCGGAATAAGTGCGGATTACGCCGTTTTCTGGATGATAAAACTCATGCTTAAAAAAACAGATATAATAATGTAAAACTGTCATTAAAAATATTAAGTATTTATTTTATATTGACGCATTTTACAACAACATCGTACGGCAGATAACGATTTACTTCAAGCATCCCGGGTAAGGTACGTAAAATAATGATAAAAAAGTGGCAATTAAGTTTGATGATGTTACAAAGGTTTACAAGAATAATTCCGTATATATATATATATATATATATATATATATGTAATTAAGTTCATATGAAAAGATTGTGCGTTTAGAGGAATCGGGAAATGAAAGAGAACTCTCCGGAGGAATAAAATGTAATTTTTTATCTGCTCCAACCTGGGAATTATCCGGAATTATCCGAGGGGCAGATTTTTCAAGAACAGGCCGATATCGGTTACAAGATGAAATTCAACCGAACCTCATTTACTCTTTACGGCTCATTGTTTGCAGCAATTTTCGCTAATAAAACTTCCCCGTTCAAAATAGAAGGAGAAAAATTCAAAGTTTAATCTCGTTCACAACGAACACGGAATTCGACCCGGGCTCCGGGCGGAAGGGGAGGAGCCGCGGCGATGCCGAAAGTGCACTCGGTCAAAGAGCCGTCGTCGTCACCCGCAGGGCGAGCGACGCATCACGCGACAGGAACAGCGTCGACCGCAACGTCTTCAATCGGTTCGCACGTTAGCACCCGTCGCGCGCCGGGCCCGCTCTCTCTCTGGTGCCACGTCGCTCCGGAGGCTCCGAGGGAGCCTCCGGCGGCCCTCGCCCGCTCGTAAAAATTTAAAGTTCGAAGCCTTCCGCGACCGGCCGGGAAGCCAGATCCCGGAGAGTTAATCCGCCGCCCCAGATAATCTTATTTTAGTCAAATAAATTTTCCGCCGGGTCCACCAGATGAGCAGATAAAGCGACTGGACACGCGCCTAATTCTCCGGGCTTAATATCTAAATAAAAATTTCGGGGATCCCCGAGGAGGATGCAGGAAAAAAAAAAAAAAAAAAGCTGGAAAGATTTATTGTTAATGAACGTTTCCTTTTTCGCGTTGGTAATCCCCAAAATGAGAGCTGCTTTATCGGATTTTGTAAGATGAGGAATTGTGGTCTTATTAAAAGCTCGAAACTATAAAAGTTCACTCTTTTGCCTGGGCTGCGGCCGAAGCCTCCCAACGATTACTCGGATAAAAAACTTTTTTTTTCCCACAGCGGACGGAAAACTTTTCCGCAGTCGCCTTCCTGCTTCTCACCATTCGCACTTTCCATTTTCCGCCGCGGCTGGGAAAAGTTAACGAAACTATGAGGAAATAAGGAAGTTATTCATCTCGGCATCGAAACCGTTCTCTGTTTGGCTGTCGCTGTCGAAATTTAATCTCGGGGCTTTGTCGAAGATTTGACGTCGTCCGCCTGCGAAATCCTGCATTTTCCGTCCAAATTCCCGACGCTCAAGATCCGAGCTTTCATCGACTGCATCCGCTCGATCGAATTGAGAAGCGAAAAATTTCGGAAATGCAACCTTTTCCCCTCCTCATTTCCACGTGCGAGGGGCGTCGGTTTTCCGAACCGGGCTCCGGAAGGAAGTCGTCGTTTTTGAGACGGAGCTGCATCGCTTTCAAAGTGCTGCAGCGATTTTCGGGTGATCTTTCTTTCTTTTTTTTTGTCGCCCGGATCTCGACGGGTATCATCGCCGTTCAGGTCAGGCGGACGCTGCCTTCCGCCGGACTCGATTCCCGTCGATTTTCCTTGCGCTCGGACGCCAGCGACCTGGCTCGATCGACAATCAAGCGGACGATCTGTCCGGATTCGGGAAGGTTTTTATTGATTTTTACGGAGAGGTCGGACGAGAGATTCGAAACTTTCCGGGGGCGACAAGAGGAAATCGCGCAAAAATCGCTGATTTTCGGTCGGGCCGCGCAAGCTTCTCGCCCTCTCTGCCACGTCCGCACCGGGCCTCGGATCTCGTACCTGAAATTAAAAGAAGAAGCGAAATAACACGTTATTTCGGCCTTGCTTAGCGTCGTAAAACCTTTGAGTGTATCCCAAAGATAAAAGCTTAAGCCGAGTGAGTTATTTGATTGTGATTTTATTCCGGTTAAGTTAAGTGGATATCGATTAGACCCTGACAGATTAATGTTCTAATGCTGGACGAGGCTGGGCCCATTTAAATTAAGCAGGGCAGGTCAACAAGGGCATTAAGAGAGAGCAGAGGTTGAACTATGGCAGCTAAATTTAACGTTTAATAGTTAATTTAGTTTGTTAGGAAGCGGTTATCGAGGCTGGAAGGCTCTTCTTTGAGCGCCGTCGGTCAGAGCTGTCGGAAAGGAAGATTGGAAAAAATTCTCAAGCGCAAATCGCGAATTTTCCACCTTCGGCAGAACTGGAAAGCGTTGCACGTGCAACGGACGGAATGCACTTCGCGTGGTCCGACGGGAGATACGAAAAAGGCAATTTTGCACGAAATACGTCTGGCCGAGGAGGGAGTTTCTGCAGATGAAGGAGAAATGTATAAAATGATTGAAAGTAAGGGAAGAAACGCAGAAACCCGGTCCAGGTTGATGGGGAGACCGACATGGAAAAGTCTGTTTCTGAAGTGCGATGAGTGGAATAAATTCACATAATTTCCCGAGAAAATGGGAAATCGAGGGAAGTAAATTACACACGGACCTAACGAGCATGGAATAATCTTTTGATATCCCCCGGGGATTGCCGTTTGCCAGCCGAACTTGATCGCAGGGCGAAAGAAGAAAATTACATTGAGTGGATAACTCCAAAAATAAAGCAATACCTGAATTTGATTCCCAACTTCGGGGGAAAATCGAGCCACATCAATAAGGTCGGAAAAGGAAACATTTTGATACCTTGATATACGACTTTTTTCCTCCATTTCTGGCAAACGCAAATTTTTTTTCTTTTTTTTTTTTTTGGCGAAAGCGTCCATAAATTTTTCCCCCGCTTGTTATATTATCATCAACGGCGCCCAAATAAATTTTCCATTGAAACATTTCCATTTTTAACTGTTTCGATTTCTCATTCATATTTTCGTTTGGTTTTTCGGTTTCGGAGGTCGCCGAGAGGTTCCCGAAAAGCGCAAATCCGCCCCGCGCCCCGCCTTGCTCAACATCCACAACGAAGATAAACCGCTGGGAAAACTCATCGGCGGACGAAAGCGTCGAAAGCCATCGGACCCGAAGCTTCTTCTCCATTTTTTTTTTTTTTTGAAGCCCTTCCGTCCCCGCTTTTCCGCCCGAAAATCGCTCCTCGCGAGCTTCCCATTTCCGAAACCATGCCGCTGCAAAATGATTCGAAGCTTTGTCCCCGGGACGTTCGAGGGGTCCGATTTTCCCGGGGCTTTTATTGCCCGAATAAATGGAACGAAGCAGTCACCGGAGCCGGGATCCCGTTTAATGGTTCGGACAGCGTCGCCCCGCAATCGGGGGCGGGGCTTTCAAAAAGCGACGCGGAAGATTTCCCGGGCAGCTTCCCGCTGGTGGAGTTTTTTCATTTATATCGCGGAAAAGCGATACTTTCGTAAAAAGGGCCCCCGCTCTCGAGCCGGGACAAAAAAAAGGCCCACCATCCGCTGAATTTATTGTCACTCATTCGGTCTGTGTCACGTCATTTCTCATTCCAGCATCGAACAAAAGGACGGTCCACGAGGTTTTAACGCTGTCTGCCCACTTATATGTAAATTATGGGATATTTATTTTTCCGCCGTTCGCAATCTCGCAATAAACTTCGCATTTGCAACCGACGCCGACGCTGATTGAACAATCATTTGATGCGTTTTATGCATCGCCGCAAAGGACATCACCTTAAAACCGGGGCATTAAAGCCGAAAAGATTCGATTCTTCGGCATCGACGGCAATAAAATCACCGGCGAAGGATATAAATCGCATTATGCGGGAACCGGTTTTTATGTTTTCCACCATTCCGGGTCGGGTCCCCCGCGGAAAGTGGCCCGAATTCTTTTTCGGGGGACTAGGTACGGAAATTCCGGACCTTTTAGATTTTAATGCACTTCCACGTCGGGTTGAATTATGGTCTTTGGCATGTGCCCAAAGCCGCAATTTAATTGATTTGTTAATGCCAAGAAAAGCGGGAAATCGTGGAAAAGCGCTTTTCCCCTGCTGCTGCGCACCGACTGGTAACAATGGAAGAATGGACTTTTTTAAGTGGATGGCCATTTTTCAAAATGCTAAGGCCACCGAATTATCGTGTTACTTCTCGGGCTACATCAATTTATCGCTTATAAGAGCGTCGCCCGCTTAAAACGGGTTTGCGCGTTCCAGGACTTCCTGTTCCCGTTCCTGTATCCCCGCTAAACGAAACGCAATTTCACGTGCTCATTTGGCAGCGTAACGGGTAACAGGATGCGGATATTACTGGCCGTTCCCGCTGTATTGTTCGGCTGTTGTCCAGTCTTCGGCTTCGTCCCGTGCTCCGTCGGGGCACGCTTTCCCTGCGCGACGTTCCGGCAACCTCTCCCGCTTTCCCGTGCTTTTTCTCCTCGGAAACTTTCCGGATTTAATCGGCGAAAATTTTCCGTTTCGAAGGCTCCCCCCCCCCCTCGGTACTTTTAACCGGATCGGGAGATATCTGATGTATTGGAAATTTGCTTCCATTCCCCTGCACTGACCGTTAATTCTGATTCAGCTGATATTTGCATGTTTCTGCGGGACCCGAATCTCCCCCCGGAATTCCCGGTGTCTAATTTAATCGAACGATGCTCTTTCTAACCGCGAATCCAATTTCCATAATCCTACCTCTTGCTGCAGCGTGCACGCCGGCCATAAAGACCGCCTCTCCCCGCTCAATCAACATCGCACAAGGAAATAATGTATTTCACTGACCGTCTTTTTTAAAAATCCATCTCTAAATGCGTTTCTGTAAAAATTAACGCGGGGATATCAGACAGAATTTATCACTCTTTGGGAGAATCTGCCACTAAATTTTCACGGATATTATTTACCTTTCAACCCCTGAATTGGTGGTATTAGGATTCTTTCGGATTAAGAGGCAAAATTTTATTAGACTTCGCCCGACAGGTAATGTCGTTTCAGATTAAGGTTCCGCCACTTTTATTGATCTTTTCGTAAATATAGATGAAAAATATCATACATGAATTTTTTTTTTTTTTTTTTACAGTTCAGAAAACACAAAGCATCACAACTGATATAATACTATTCATATAAATCAAGTCGAAATTTGAATAACAAAAATATTTGCCTTCGGTACTGCGTAAAACTTTTTGTATTTTTAATAAAAATTTATTGCATACACTTGTATTGTCTAAATTCTGATATCGGTTGAGAATGGATTGGACAAGGTGAAAAATTATATCATTACAAAATTGTGTGCAAAGTTTGGATTCCCGCGGTACACGAAAAGGTCATATTTTATGAGTTTAGGTTATAGGAAGCAAAGCAAGGTTTTCCGACTGCGGACATTTATAGCGAAGGAAGTGAAGTATTTCAGTGCAGCAGAACGAGGTCTGACGTCCAACGGCGAAATTTCGGAAAAAAATTTTTCAATCCGCAATTGCTCCGGTGCTAAGTGAAAAGTTTATAAATTATTTCAGGTGTGTATTTCGGTGGGGAAAAGAAAAGGAAAAAAGCTGTCGGGATTCTTCCCAGTGGCAAAGCCCCCTTTAAATATCTTGGGATGGAACAAAAATTTGATTGATTGCTTTTTGAAGAGATTAACGCATTTTTCTTGCAGGTCTCCGGAGTATTTCCCAAAGATGAAGTTTCAATTATTATTGGTTTTGCTCTTCAATTTTCATCTTCTTTATTGATACAGTGGCGGAATCGGGAAAATTTGACGTTTCCACCGCAGAATCAAAAGGAACGGCGGCAGTGCACTTAAGGAACCATTTTCAGAAATTTTGCAAGCGCTTTCCCCGAGAAAAATATTTACATTTTAATAGCAATCAAGCTCAAATGCATTGAGCGATATCTCCACTTCGTCGAAAGAGTTTTACATTTCACGTAATTCGAGATATTTCTCCCGAACGACATACGTGATAAAACACTGCAATATTTGCCGCGGCAAATAATAAACCGGCGGCAAATGCAATAACCGAACGGGGATTAAGTCACACGTGGCTTCGAGGTTGCAAATTACCCCGAAAATTTTGAGTGCGAACGTAACACGGGAAACCTCCGGCAGTCTAACCCCGGCGTTGAAGATAAAAATATTTATATTTGTCTTCAACGGGTCGTATAACGGCGATGATATTCAATAAATGCGACGAAATTTACGTTCGAAAATGCCAAAAATCACGATATTTGGCAATGGAGAGGAACCAGGCAAAGCGATTTTTGCGCAATGTGCGGTGCCCACCAAGCACTTCGATTTGTCTTTCAGTTTATTCCTCCTTCCCGAGCGTAATTTTTCGATTTCGGAATCCACGCAAAGGTCTTCCCTGCTGCCGCGCCAGCGGGATCGTTCTCCCGCTTCGTTCCTGCAACGCGAGAGACCCGTGCCTGAATTCCGAGTCGGAGAAATACCCTTTTCCGCCTTCGACAATCCCCGACGTTTCCCCAGACCGAGGGGTTTTTTGCGCCATTTCCGTCTCCGGTTAAGATCCCTCGATGCCTTCCAATTGAAAGCGGGAGAAAAAGCAGAAATTTCAAGCGTATTAGGCGATTACATAAAAGGCGAATGCTAATTAAAAGTGAAAAGCAAATGACTGCGGTTCGCTGCGAACGGAACTTCAAACGGAAAAAAACCAATTTTAATCTGACGTTAAAAAATCGGAAAGACAGCAGCAATTCTCTGTAGCGTTTTGTAATTAAATTTTGAGTTGAATGACTTGTTTCCCATTTACCGTTTCGCGGAGGAAACCGATGGGAGAATGGCGGACTTGAGGTTTGCCGTAGAAAACCTCGGGCAGGAATGCTTTAATGGCATTCCATTAAGCGAAATTTTTATTTTTAAAAAAAAAAATAAATAAATAAATAAAAATTCCTATTGGTTTTATTTGTACGTGAAAAACAAAATGTTCCAGCACCGAAATGAAATAAATGGACTCCGATGGGCAAATGGAGATAAAAAAAAAAAAAAAAATACCAAAAACTTCAAAAAGCATTACACGGGGGATAAAAGAGAACTTTCGGATAAATTTGTTATTACATCTAAATATAACGCGCGGAATATTTTTTTTCTCCCCCCCCCCCCCACAAATTTGATCCACAGCGTAAAAACAAAAAATACCTGTACGTAGCAATACAGCGGGAAATATTTTCCGGCGGCAGCATTTCCACGCATCAAGCCGAAAAGAAAAGCGGTTTACAATTAATTCGGTCCCGCTTAAAAAAAAAATGTCTTCGCAGGCGAAAATTTTCGAGTTGTCATGCTAAAAAATTCGATATTTCCCTTTATTTGTCAAGGGAATCGAAGTGATACCTGCAAAATTTTAGATAGGACAAAAATCGGTTTACCTGGGACACCCTGGACTTCAAAGCAGAAGCAAAACATTCAGTGCGCAAACGAAAGCGCAGCATGCCGTATGCATCAGGTTAGGTTAGGTACGATGGAACCTGGTAATGCGGTAAATTGCACACTCAGGCGATGGTAAGGATCTAACGCGTGTGCAGAAAGATAAAAATTGCTCGGAATTCGAAAAATATAAATGTGCCTTTCACTGTGGCGAAAAATTCGATCTTGTTCTTATTTTAATTGGCCCAATCTAATTCCTGCGGGCTGCTGAAGTGCTGACTATGATATGGACATTTTTAACCGATCTCGATTTAATTCTGACGCTTAACGAGAGTGTTATCACTCGTTCCAAATGCGAAATTAATCGAATGAAATTATTTATTTATTTTTTTTTCTTCAAATTTATCGACTTCTGCATTTTTCGACGGAAACAGACAAAATGTCGCAACAAGGAGAGACGTAAAATTTAATTTTCTTACTATAAATAAGCTCCCGCGGCCTCGATTTCTGCCTCATACAAATGATTAATTGTCTGTGATCGTTCATTCCGCGCATTTATCGTACCATCTTCGTGATAGAAAGTCTTTCGACTGCAGCAACCGAATCCGAATAAATAATTACGAACCGTTTACAAACACACAAAATCGTTCAGCACGATTTTTGGGCGGTTTATTGCGGAATATTTGCATGACCGCTTGTTTTTTCCTTTATTTTTTTTTTTTTGGCATCAAAGAAATGTGAAGCGGCAATAAAGCCCCCCCCCCCCCAAAAAAAAAAACCTTACAAAACCCTCCACCGCCGCCGTTGCCGAAGCTGCTGCCGTTCCAAAATGTTGGATCAAAAGGAACAGTCACGTACGCCTGCGGATTCCCTTTAGATAAAAGATAATCTTTTTAAATTCTGCTGGTTAACCCGAAAGTCCGATGTTCGGCAACTTTTTGAATTTCCAATACAAAAGGGCTGGAAAAATCCCCGCGAAGATCTTCGCTTTCTTTATCGGATCATCTCGCAATCCTCGTGGAAACGCCCAAAAACCTGAGACACCAGGCTCGGACAGCACGCAACCTTCGCCCGCTTTTGAAACGCCTCTCGCGGGAAAATCCTGCGGACGCAAAGCTCCGACTGGAATATGGTTAATGGTTTTCTCGTATGCAGGAAAAATGCTCGCTTTCCAAAAAAAAAGAAGAAAAGGGTTTTCGCAGCACTTGGAAATTTTTCACGTAATTTATTCGTCCCTTTGTACTTTTCGATGGCCACGGGACATTTTCTTTTTTTTTTACTTGGTACCTCCGAACTGCTCGGCCGACAGCGCATTCACGTGAATAATCCCTTAATTGCATTTTCCGGTTAACAGATTTTTCGCATCCCGACAGCGTTCCGCGACGGACTTCGCGCAAATCTCGAAGAAGAAAAAAATCAGTCGGTTCAGTTTCGATTGCGGAAAATTGTCGCGGGGCAGGTCTCAGCAACCGATGCTTCATTTTCCCCCGGCGAAAACCCTTCGCAGGTCTTCCTTCACGGAGACGTAAAGTGTAAGAAGGCAAGTTTTCGCTGCCGCTCGGAACCACTTGCCAGGCAAAATGCTGGAGAAAATTACCGGGGGCAGGTCACCGAGGGGCGATTTATAAGGATCCCGTTCGGATAAGGGCGACTCGTAAAAAGAAATGAGTAATGGAGGTGACTACCCAAGAATTTACACAGCGAGTGGAAGAAAGCTTGGATTTAACGCCTTCGCAGGTCCCCGTAAACCGACAGCATCCGCACTTTGACTTTAGCACAGCGATACATTAAATTATGGGCGATGACTGTAAGCGATTTCATTCGGAGATGAGGGGCTTTATCTCCCCTTCCATGCTGTACAAACAAGTTGTCTCGACATTCGATGTTCTTGCGCGATAAAAAAAAAGTTCACTTTTCTGCCGCGGATAAAAGAAATTTGAGGGTTCGACACGCAACCTCCGCCTAATGCTCCGCATATAAGAAATCTAGATTTTCGAGTCTTGGGGGATGAAAAAAAAAAAAATATTTTGGAGCAGCTCTGAAACACAAAAAGGAAACATCCTTATCTTCAGCTATGTAACACCTTCGGAAAGCAGTTCGTCTTTGTCGACTGCATTCACTCGCAAATCCTTAAATTTACGTCAAAGGAAAAGAACCTGTAACATTTCAGATTTGTGTCTTTTGCCGCGACAGATCACGAGCTTTTACGTGTTGGGCAGGGAGTGAAATTGATTGCAACGGTTACCGCAAGAAAACGCTTTCTTCCTTTAGAATTTCCATGTTGTGCGAAACAGGAAGATGGACAAATGAAAAGGCCGCGATGCGAACGGGTGGAAGCAAATATCACGCGGATAAACCTGCGGTAGGTGAGAGAAGGCAGAATCTTAGGAATGATTAATAACGTTACGAAAAGACAGAGAAATGAAGTCGAAGGGCGAGTGGCAGCCTTCGAGGGAAGAAATCACCGCTGTCTGGCGTGGCGCCATCGAATGGAGGGCAGAGGCCGAGCGCATTCATCTGCATCGGACACGTGCACCCTCCTGCCACGACGTTTTCGTTGCGGGGGAGCCCCAACTTCCGCCGAACATCTTCAACCCCCCCCCCGTCCGGATGAGCGTCGATCCGCTGAATGCCTCCCTTCCGAAAGCACCGAAAACACTGAAATGTCACACTTTCCTGCGCACTGGGAAACCTCCCGAAAACCTGAGGAAAATTTCCGGCATCCCAAGGAAACCTCACGTAACAGACTTTTCTCCGATGGCCTGACATTTTATTCCCGAGCTAAAACGAGATTCTCCAGGTTCACGGATTTAACGCACTTCGCAGACCGGGGAAGGAGCAATAATTTCTCCTTCCACGTAATTCGGATGTGCTTTTTTTTTTACTTATTCAACAACCGAAATGAAGTCACGAGCCAAATAACGTTTAAATGTCACTCGTTAACTACCTCCACGATCAATTGCCGGATCGGAACGTTAAATTTCATTCCCCGTCTCTGGAGGAATAAAAAAAAAAAAAAAAATTAATTTTTACATTTTCTAATCCGGAAATTGTGCTCCCCCGATGACGTGATACACCGAATAATCAAATATTTGAATTTCCACTTAAGCGCCCCCTCCGATAGTGGACGTTTTGCGGTGGAAAATGAATCAAAAACCGCTGATTGTGGCGGTGAGTGACAAGACACGCGCCTGGACGTGGAATTTGTCCGCGGAGGAAGCGGCAGCCTTTTCGGAACGCAAGCTTTTGAGCCCCGGAGGAGGGTTCTCGCAGTCTGGAGCCACGATTTCGACAGGGTCTCTGTGCCGTAGACCCCATGCCGGTTTCCATGCAGCATTGCGTCTATGGTACATTAATTATTCACATAAATGCCCGACATTACTCCTGCCGCGGGGAGTCTCGTTATCACCGGCAGCATTTGACTGGGTTTTTTTGCATTTTTCTTTGCCCATTCGAAACCCTCCATTTCGATTTTAACGGGTGAATGGAACCATGTGTCACGGTAATAAATAAATAATTTTTTTTTTTTTTTCGAAATTTGTGGAAAACTCTCGGTCACGCACAGATTTTCTTCAACATTTATTTTTTTTACATGCTTCGTATATATGCGCTGAATATGCAAAGAATACGAAAATGTTGCATCAAGTCATCTGTCTCGAATTCTTGCCTCGATTTAGGTATCCGATAATCTTTACTATCATGAAAGAAAATATAAATTTACATACCAAATATAAATTCTTTTAAATGTTTAAAATTATTTTTCACCGTCTAAAATTATAAATGCACTTACAGCTTACTATCACTTTTCGCATTTTCAGTGTCCCTCAATATAAAAAAAAATTTTTTAAACAAGAATTTACCTATTTCCATGACACTTTATAGAATAAAACCATAATGAAACGAAAATTTTTTTGTATTAAAAAAAAAAGAAACGTATTTTAATATTATTCAATTAATTCCTTTTTCAAACATAATATTTTAATTTAATCATAATCTCAAGTATAACCATAAAAATTTTATGCTTTAATAAGTTCCTTTGTTGCTCCGTGATATCTTTCATTTTAACTTTTTTCTTATTATTCCATAAACATTAATTTTAATGCATTGTTCGCTTTGTACAATTTTTCAGAAGAAAATTATGCATTATTTTCAAGTTTTAATGCTCTTCTAAGTTGCTAAACATTAAATTTTCCGATGCTGTGAATATTTTTGCGAATACAGAAATTAAAACGTAATTCATTTATTATTTTTAATGCTTTTTCCTCAAGCTCTGCAACTTATTTAATGTTTCCCGGAAAAGTTACTGTGAGAATGATCGTTTAAAATGTAAATATTTGTTTGAGTATATTTAATTTCACAAAGTATTTCAGTTCAAAAGCAGAATGATGAGTGATGCGTTATCGTCAAAGCCAAATAAAAAAATAATATATGTCAAGTAATTCTTTGCGCATTTAGATTATTGGATTGTGAATTTGGTGGACGGTTCTTGGAGGATATATATTTTGCAATATTTAAATTTTCGAATCTAATTTTCATTTGAGCGATCGGAAGCCTTCTTTATATAGGGATTGATATAAATAATGGTCAGCTGCCCTGAACAGTTTGAAACTCATTTTCTCACGAAAGCGACACCAAAATTTGCAAAACAAAAGGAGAAGAAAATCCTTCATATTCGAAAAGAATTATTTAAACTCCTTTTCCATAACGGGTTGATTCGAAGACTTGAACCTTTGGAAAAATTCATTTCTCGATATTCAGCATTATTCTTAATAGAATATCAAGTGTGTCAATAAAAACTTAAAGGTAATATTTCAGTGTCTGACGAAGCGTTGCACGATATTCTCTGCTAACTATATACAATAATATGCTCTCATATCTGATGGATGCTAAACCCAATATTGAACATTTGTTGCAAACCTCAAAAAAGCACAAGGAGCTAAGTGTAACAATAGAATTACAAATATGATTCATCAAATTTTAGACACAACATCATTTATATATAACATATTTCTTAAATGTAATAAAAAATATCCCCAGAAAAAACAATAGTGAAAAAATATTGTTTTCCAAAAATGAAAGTGCCCGATACATGCGTATATATATATAAGCATTTTTCTTGTATCCAAAAATTTATCGCATTATCCATTTCATATTTTTTGGACGTCTTCCTCGGCATCCTTTCAAAATGTTAATGTAATTTCGTTCCCAAAAATTGCATTCGGAATTTTTCGGAAATGCAATAAAGCGAGAAGAAGAGCGAAACTCGGACAAGGCACCAAATTTTCCCGCGAACCGAAGTGAAAGAATTATAAAATTAAGATGGAATACGGTGGAAAAGCTTAAAAGAACCGGAAAAATAATAACCGTTTAAGCCTTTGGATAACGATAAAAAGAACTGAATAATTAAAACCGTATTACTCACCACAGAATATTTCACCCGGGAAAACGCTTCCCGGGCCTGCAGCGTCGCTTTCGCGTGCCCCTTTCCCAAGCGCTACCAACCCTTCAGATGTACTCACATTTTTGCCCATCTAAAAAACGCTCTGCAGGTCGACCAAGGCACGTTATGAAAGTCAATAAGCAAAAATCGTCTCCCCAACTGTCTCTCGCCTTTTACACACTTTACGATTTAGAAGACGAAAAAGTATATTTACATCGGCAGCTAATTTAGATACAGGTTTTAAACAAAACACCGACCACGCCTCAACGCATGCTCCCCCGTTATTACGTACCCACGCCCGGCAACAGCTTTATGCAATTTCAACATGGACAACAACCGCAACCAGGCCCTTTCCCGGACGACAAGGATTACGCGAAAGCTGTGGATCCGCAAGAAATCGGATATTGTCGATTGCAGGGGATCATGCGGAATCCGCCGCAGCGCACATGTACGTGTGCATGCACTTCCTCGCCGGATTTTTCGTAATAAGGGAAGAAAATTTTCTTCGTCCGAAAATCGGAGATTATTTCTTCAGCGAAATTACCGCCGCAAGTGCCATCGCCATTATTTGGACAATCGCTTCGCAACTTTTTCTCTTTTCTCCCCCGTGAAGCGCATGAAAAAATTAGCCGAGCCAAAAGGAGACGAGCTCCCCTTTGCTTTTGCCTTAAACCTTCAAAGGAGGCAGCGCCGTCGATATTTTATTTAAGGATGAGCGAGCAACGGGTCGAATTGAAGTTCTTAAGATGCCCAAAGGAAAAATGATTTCTCTCCCAAGATGCAGATATTAAATTATTTTTGATTTTGCGGAGTGCGTCGAGATGAAAAAAAAAAAAAGGAGATGTTTTCCGGAAGTGAAAATGCAAAGACGAAGCCGTATCCGGAGCGGAGAAAATCTCCGAAATAAATTTCGTTCTCCCGATCTCTGGATGTCCGATCGTCGATGCTTCCACGCCCGTACAACACGTATTTGTTCTTTGTTTCCATTTTTGCGGATTATTTTCGGTTTTCAAACGGAGAGGCGCCGCCTTCGCTTACCTGCCTCCCGGAAAACTGCATTATTAATTTTTGCAGCGACAGAACGACGGCAAAATGTTTTACGTCGGAATAAAGCGGCTCCGGGTTATGTTGTGCATCTCAATTTCTTTTTTTTTTTTTTTTTTTTCCTATTTTTTTCCGGGGCAAAAACGACGCGAGCGAAATTTCTTTAAAATTGGATATTGAGCGGGTTCCGCTATTCGGGACCATAACGCAAAATTCCTAAATTAGCCCGGAAAAAGAGCCAAGGAATGCGAAGGTAGGAGAAAAATTTCCCATCGCAATGAACGAAGCTTTTCTCTTAGAATTCCGATGAATATTTCATCTCGCCACATTTTCTCTCACGACTTTTTAGCCACTTTATAAAACATTCCTCTCTACTTGAGTATTTATTCCATTTGAGCCTCGAAAGCGGAGGAATTCCACCGGAATTTTCCTTCAGTGTTGCCGAAGACACAATTTCAAACGGAGAGGCAAGGGAAAGCTCTCGTGAAAAATGCCTTTCGTCAATTACTTCATTTACCGCCCGAAATCCGCGAAATAAAAAGTTTTGACTTTATACATTTCGAATGGGGATTCCGCACCTCGGGTACTCCCTCCCGAGGCGAATTCACTTTCCCGAACCAGCAGATCGCTTACCGTCAATTCGGGCAAGAGCTGCACTTCGAGAGCGGTGGGACTGTGCGGAAAGGAAAACAAAAATGTTTTCGCTCCTGTGATCCTTCCGCGTCCGCGTGGCGGAAGGGCCTTTGAAAAAGGAATCGGGTGGTGAGAACCTTTTTTTCTTTTTTGCACCCCCTCCCCTTATACCTTTGATGGATTTCCGCGGGGGCACACGCTCATTATTAAAGGAGATTCGATTCCCTTAAATCCGACACCAGAAGCAGAAAAGTTTCATCGGCCTCCTGCCAACCGTAAAATATTCTTATGGGTTATAACAGGGCAATTTATCTCTCGATAATGAACCCATAAAAATAGGTTTATTGTCGAGATGACAGAGGCTACATAAAAATCCTTTTTAAATACATAAGACAGTCATTATTTATTTGAATTGTTTGAGGCCATCTTAACGATAAATCCTTGTCGGGAGCAGAGTAAAGAAATAAAAAAAAAAAAAAATGGAGCGAATGAATTCTGTTATACTATGTAAACGTTTTTTTTTTTTTCGGAAAATACAAGAAAATCCAGTGGAAACACGGAATCATCGCCGCAGCAGCCGTGTCCTATCCCAGGAACTTTGTCTCTCGCAACCTGACTCGCATAAATCAAGTTGTCTGCCACGAAGGGCATTAATCTTTAGACGTATCGGGAAGAACAGCAGCTGGGGTGTCCGCAGCGTCGGCCTGCTGCAACCATTTTCAAAAATAGACGTGACAAGTGCAATCAAGAACTGTAATGAATGCGAAGGAACGCTCGTGGAAGCAGAATCTATTAAAGCCCCTGCCTTTTTCCATTAAAACGCGACTGATCAAGTGCGGCAACCACATAAGCAATAATTTCATACGCGAAAATTATGCAAATCAAACTACATTTTATGAATGGGAGAAATCGTCATGTGATTTGTGCTACAATTCTTGACGTAAAAATATTTGAATTTACACCACTTATGATTTATAGTTTCAAAATCTTAAACATTTCATTTCAATGATTTCGCGTTATTCTGAAACTTAAACTGTCTAATCATTTTCATTTCATCTGCAAAAGATGAATATTCAATCGCTAAAATATTTTGACTAAAATCATTAAATACAATAATAGTTTAACTTCACTCTCTTGCAAAAAAGAAACCGCGGACTATTTCATGCGATTATTTACCGGTGTGGACTTATTATGCAAACATACAGTTGTACGACGCTTCATATATCAGAGAAACATTCAACTTGCATTTACATAACTTTATACATTTTAACTGGTGCGCGATCGCTTTGTGATTTGAGTCAGTCGAAGATTGATTACGAATTATTACATTTGCAAATTGCATTTAACGTATGCTTTGCGGGGTGAAGCGAAAAGCTCTTTCCGACAATTTTTCTGATGGTCCGAACGCGATTTGCAACCCTTATACTTAATTTAACATCCAAAGCAGTCGTCTGAAAATTCCGCAGTCGGGAGTCCTGCATCCGACCCAAAATTACTTTCATAAATCTCAAAGGCTGGGAAAATAAAAAAAAAAAAAAAAAAAAAAAAAATCTGCGAGAATGAATAAAGAAGAGAAATAAAAAAATTTTTTTTTTACTCCGAATCGGTTTCACAGCTCGAAAAGTTGCCTTATAACCGAGCTTAAAACAGCTTCGCGGAGAGCTTTCAGCGTTTCCTTATCCCCGACCGCGGCGTACCTGAAACCGCGACGCGGATCCCGCTCGCGTACGGCAAATCCAAAAATTTTTCTCCTCCTTCCCTCGGACCGGACCGGAGACGAGGACAAACATCAATCCGGCGAAAGGTTTACGCCATCGGATTAGGTGCGATGCCCGTCCTGCCACGACGAACCAAATCGCAGCCGTGAAGCGTCGACAGCGACGACACAACCGCTTTTAAGAGAGAGAAAAAAGAATTGAGGAAATGGCGTTAGTGTTTACCCATCTGCCTTGCTCTAATATCCGCCAATGCAGAACTCCGCTCTGAATAATAAAATTAAACAGAGAATAAATAAATAATCCCTGCCATTGCATGAATAACCATCATTAATGGCGATGATTTATTATTGTACAAACAATCGATCCGAAAAGCATTTCCTTTCTCCTGCCACGTCGAAAAAAAAAAGTGACATTCGCTCGTTTAAAAGAAAAACAAAAAAAAAAACTCATGCAAACCGCTGAAAATTTCAGAAAATATAAATATCAAATTCGTAACTGCCAAGAAAATTTAAAAAACAATGGCTGCATCAAAACCTATGCGAGCAAAAATACATAATTGCATCATCTTTTAATTTTAATTTAACTGTTGATTAAGTTGACTGTAATGAGTTTGTATATATTATTTATCTAATGTAATTCCGGATGCGAAACCTTTATATGAGTTAATTATTATACGAAAGTGTATTAAATCGTCGAATATTCTTAGGATTAAGACCAGAATATTAATTACGCAGTATATATAGTCTCATCTAACTGTATTCATTCGTTATTGATAATATGAAGAATGTGAAAGGTTACTTTTGTATGGAATAATTATAAATATCAATAGAATAAAATTGTGGTACGACGATGATTGTCAAATGTCTGGCAGACAACTGCTGTAACCTATCATTTTTTTTCCTAATCGAATATTCGCCGATGAAATTCTGTGTTTATCCGTTAATAAATTAACTCCGAAATTTAAACCAAACTTATTCTACGGGGAATGGTGGCAATCTGTCATCCATCAAAAACCTCATCCGAAATCCCGCATAAAAATTTCAGTGGCTCTTCCCTCAGTACTGCCACTTTCATAAGGTAAAATTCTCTGCCCCCCCCCCCCCGTAGGTTGGAAAAAGGCAACGTCCAAAAGCGTCGCCAACGAAAGAGCCAAGTGACACGTGCCGGATGAAGGGGCAGTCAGTGATATTTGCGCGATCCATACCGACAGAAGCCGTGGAGCAGTCGAATAGGCGAAAGGCATCAGCCCCTATTTTCCACCACCCATCTTGAAGACTCCCAAAAATTGCTGTCGAAAAGGAAAACCCTTATTTTGTGCCAAATTTCATCCCTCCTCAAGAAAAAGGGAGAATTTTTAAATTTAATCTCGTTCCGGAGGTTACACTTCATGACCATGACCACGACGTTTTTTGAGATGTCGAACGTGCCTCCTCCGGGGTTTGTGGAAAACCTTTGCGGAATGGAGGGCGTGCTCTATCGAGATGAGAAAATTAAGTGAAAACCATGTCGGTGACCGAAAAGTGCGTCGAAACGTGGCAAAAACTGTTTTTTATTTAAGGAAAAATTTGAAATTCAAAGGAAAGAAAAGACTTGCAGGAGCTTATAACCGGAAGAGGAAATACTTAAAAATTACCTCAGCCTGAGAAACTCATTCCTTTTCCTCGCCCGGAAAAATGGGCTTCAGTTCGGAAAAACCGACGGGCACACGCTGTTGGCCAATGCCTTTATAAATGCGCAAACCATTATTCCACTCCTTCTTAAATCTTTTCCCGACTTTTCCCCCAAAATTTTGTTTCTGTTCAACCAAAAGAGAGAATATGGGTGAAAAGTAATGACACCATTAAAGGATTAAGGGAAACCATGAATGAAAACTTTAAATGGTCGCTCTAAAAACCCTCTTTAAGATTTCCGTATGTTAAAACAATAGAGCTAAATCCTCTTAAACTCGCTACCTGCATCCTTAATACCTAAATAAATTTACCGTTTTATTGCAACAGAAAAAGCGAGAATATTTGGGTTTTTATAACCCAACTCGGGGTACGACTCGTGAGATTAATATCATCAAAAAACCGAAACCAATTATACAATATACAATGTATGCGCCACAGAAAAATTCACTTATTGCTGTTTTTTTTTACACAAAATGTTTTAGAGAAACATTAATATCAATATAATACGAATTTTATTACGATCGATAAGTAAAACACTGCAACAGGTTAAATCGGGGAAACGAAGCTCAAGATAACCAATACATTATGTTCAATTGCTCGGATATGTAGTTATTATAATATTGTTACAAGCATTCGGCAGTCCCTCCGTTGAATTGAAATTATTTCGCATTCAAACTACCTTTATCGGAATCGTATTCAAGTTATGATATATATATATAAATGTGGGAAGACTGGAATATAACTTTTATACAAAACATATTTTTACATTTTAAAGTACATAATCGCAGTTTGAGGAACGGCACTCTCGTGGGTTGTGTCATTCTCTAAAATACTACGCGGAAATAACAGTGCATTTGGGAACCGTAAAAGCGTTTCAGGAAGGGGTGTTGCGAAGCATGCAAACGTTCCGGTGTTTATGCAAATTCATCCGAGTGTGGGCGGAGACGCTGCAGCAGAAGAAGAAAACGTGCCGAAGCGTTTCGACACCGCAGAAATGATGTATACACTCTCGACGTTCGGCACAAATACGGAATCCCGGCATGAGTTACACGTGCCGAGACATTAATTATTAAGTCAAACAACAGAATTTTTCTCCGTCCAAGCAAAATTTTCGCACTTTCAGCTCGAAGGCTGTTTCCAGAGATTTATGCGGATGCCGTCCGAGACGGATTTTCTCGGGTCCCAAGTTCGAACGGCGAACGCGCGTGTTAAGAGAGCCTCATTGCGCCTTCCGCGGAGCCTTAACGATGGATCGACATTCGAAACACCTTAAAAAGCACTCGAAAGCGATGACTTTATGAAGCGATCGATCACTGCACGTGCTAACGACAGTGCCGACGCTGCTAATGATGTAATTTTCCGCTCTGCGGGATATCTGCACGTGCAAATTGGTTAATTTAAAAGGTATTTTTCATAAAAACCGGATAAAACATATCCTCGGATATGAAATCGTAATTAAAAAAAATTACGACGGAACAAATCGTCTTAAAACATTCGTTATTGGATTCGCGTATATTAAAAAGGAAAAATCCAAACTTTGCGAATACTTAATTTTCCATCAAATAATTTACAAATCCAAGATTGGTCGCAGTGCATATATTTAAAATCAGAAATTAACATTATATCACGCGAAATCAACACACAAGGCACGGTAAAAAGTGAAAAATTATTCCTACTTTTCGCCTGCGAAACTCCCTTAATATTTCCAGTTTTGCGATCCCCGGCTTTTAGTACGTATAAGGGATTATTCTTTTATGCTATCATTAGGGGAATTTCCCGAAACAAAATTTTCGTTTCGGAAAAAATTTACTGAAAAAGGCAAAAAGAGAGAGAGAAAAAAAATTGGATTTCCCGGCTAATTAGAACAATTGGTTGAAATTCAAGTCTGGAAGAAAGGGAAAATATGAAAATTTCCCCAAATTCATAATCAAAGAAATGCAAATTCCCTTTTTTCGGTCCGATGTGCCCCCAAAGTTCTTTCCAGCGACTTGCCCCCGTCGCGGGCCATGAAAGAGCTCCCCAACGGTTCGAACCGGTTAACTGCTCGAAAAAAAAAAAAAAAATTTTCTCGCTTTTCCACAGCAAAATACATCCGGAAAAATGTATTGAACTCTGGATTTATTAAGCAATTCCGAAAGGGGGTTTAAGGGGGGGAAATTTTTTTTTTTTTTTTTTTAGAGAGATTTTATAAAGAACGAAGTCGATTTATCAGGGTGAAAATCGTTTTCGCGATGAGAGATCGAAATATCTTGGAAAATCGTGGAAAAGAGTGAAATAAAAAGGAAAATATGTGAATTGAAAAATAATTTCCCTCAAACTGCGAAGGAGCAAAAAAAAATATATATATATATATATACTTTTTTTTAAATTGGTTTCTAAGTGTACCTTTCGCATTGAAGTTTTGCAAATTACTTTTCGCTATTTATCGGCCCTTATCTTATACAGCAGTTTCTCCATCCAAGTGAATAGAATCTCATTAAAAATTTTCATCTCTTGTTTCGCTCTCTGTTTTGTGTTAAATTTAATTTTCCGAATCAGAATCAAACAATATTATGTAGATCAAATCCCAAATTTATTCAAATTTTATATCATATTTAATTTTAGATAATATTTGTATCAATTAAACGCGCGAAAAATATTTATACGTAGTGAATATTATATGACGCTTATAATGAGTGTTAATTAGTGAAGATTTATAATGTAATTTATTTTATTTATAATAATGATTGAGTTAAAAAAGAAAAAGAACTAACGTTTAATATACCATGTAGAATTTAAATTTTTGTATTAAATCGCTTAGATTATTCAGATGGTACGGTAGTTATTTAAATAGATATTAAGAAGTAATGCGATATAATATAAAACCTCCTTTCAGTGATGGAAAATGAAAAATTAATCTCGCTTAAAAGCCAACTTTTGTTAAAAATTCTCCATAAAACAAACTTCTAAAAGTAAAATTTTGTTTATAAGTTAAATTCCCTCTAAAAAGAAATATGCCAGATAATTAAACTTTTTTTTTTTTTTTTTTTTTTACAAAAATGATGATTGCATAAATTTCCCCGTTGAAAAATTTTCATTCCTCCATCATGAAAAAATTAATCACACGAATTGCATATATTACATTAAAGAGCCGGTCAAAACGCTGGCTGAAGCCACCATCAAAGCAACGTCAATCGCTCAACAGGACGGTTATACGAATGTAAAACTGTAAACTGAAATGGAGATGAAATTGTCGAATGGCATGTAGTGAAGAAAAGAAAATCAATGTCGAATTATCATATTGATTACCTGACATGGGAAACGACAGATCAACTGACAAGTTACAAATGCAACTTCCATCACAACAGAAATTTTACCATTCACGAAAAAAGCATTTTCCTCATTTCTTTTAAAACCGAAGTTAATGAAAGGGCGCCAGGAAGACACCCGTGAGATCGGTTTCGGACGGAAAACAAGGAAAATGTTTTTCCGCTTGTTCATGCGAAAACTTTCGCGCCGGCAGATCATCGGGGGGGGGGGGGGGGGAGGCCCGCAGGAATTGTCCCGTCCGAAATTTAAACCCGGGATATCAGTAATCGGAAGTGGAATTTGCCGGAAATGCCAAGAGAATGCATTTAAAAAGATTTTCCGAACTTTAAAGGGAGTCGACCCTTGCCGGATAATGTAATTAAAATGCAAATGATTTAGAACGTAAAGTTAGTGCCCATATCTAATGCCGGAGAGTGTATAACTCAGACTTGATGGAGGGCTCTTAACTTTACCTCATCTTATCCAACAAAGGCCAAGTACTTCTTGAGCGGCGGAAAATCAACTCTTAACCACATCGCGTTAATAGTTATAACCAAAATTAAGGCTGCAATTTTCCGCGGATAATTCAACTAGGTTAATTTCTTATTCGGCCTCCGGAGACCTCATAAGCAACCTTATTTTGTCCTTTCAATGTTGAAAATAATAGTCGAGACGGTTTTAAAATTTCGCCACTCGCCGTAAAGCGAGTGCTTTTACGTGAATATGTTTAAGTAATTCCTGTTCTCCTCAGTGTGATCCTTTTATTATGGCGCTCGCGGAGACATTATGCCAGAAAAAGCTTGATGGCACGGGAAAGGATTCAGGAGGCTCCCTGGAACGGTCGTCTGAAGCTACAGGGATTTTTCACTTTTGCGCCATTTTCGACGCTTGCGACGGTTTCCCCCGCTATGTTCAGGGTACAAAATATTTTTAACTGCCAAACCTCTAAATATTCGCGAAAATCAAATGTAACGAAACTTTCAGACTCTGAGAGACACCGTCTCTCAGCGGAAAATTTATAAAATTTGCTGTGTTATTGCTAAATATTTCTCTGGCCTTTTTCCGCCTCAGTCTTCACAGTCGCGGGCAAGTACATTGTACTAATTTAAATTCGTACACGGTGACGGCGACTTTTTCAGAAACTCTTAAGCACAAAATCCTGTTTTTTTTTTTTTTTTTTTTTTTTAGTTTCTTATTTGGTGCTTTTCTTGAAAGGAATTTCTTTTTCCGCTGCTTTAAAAAAAAGAAAAAGGGAAGGAAAAGCGTCGCAAAACATTGGTTGACGGATGAAAAAACATTCCGAAGCCCATTTTTTGATTTTCCAGGTTTCTTAATTCGCAACCGGTTTAAAGACTAAAATTATATAACTTTATTGCAGATAAATTTTATTGTAAATACAGAAAACATTAAAAAAAAAAAAAAATTAACGCCAAATGCGAATGAATTAGGATTAATAAAAGAGATGATCTTTTTAGGATTGCTTTTCTGATGGAGAAATTGAATGAGCCGATTGTACTGAAAATACTTTTTTTTAATGATTTTTTTTTCCTGTTTTATCTCGAAGGTTTTGCGAAGTGAAGTAAATAAAAAAGAAGGCAGAAACATTTTTTCTTTCTAAGCAGTTTTTCCTGTCTGGTTTTTATTCTCTTTTCTCTCCCCGCACTTATTTCATCCCTTTACGTTAGATATTTCAGGAAAATTCACGAGGCGCCCGTCCAGGAAGGGGCGGCAGTTCTGGGATAGGGCCCTCTTTTCGCGACTCTGAAAATCTTGCACAAAATTTTTCCGTTTCCCCACCTTGAACCCGACCGGAAAATCACTGAGTTTCCCGCTCCGGATCAAAATCAGCGATTCCAAAGCTAACGCCGAACCCCGTTCAGCTAAAATACGTTAAATGCTAAATATTATTATCCAGTAAGTGAAAAATTTTGGCGTAAATGACAAATGACTTGTGGAACTGCGAAAAGATTAAATATCCGAACTAACCCTGGTTCTCACTGGGCTCCGACCCGAGGACGAGGGATACGGCCCCGAAATGTAATATTTATGCATATTAAGAAGTGAAGGTGGAAGATTTTCAACCGGAGAATGCTGCAGCGAAACGTGAGAACGCGCAAATACTGAAACAGAGAAGTGGAGGGAAATTATATGTGAAACGGTCTGAAAATGAGAAAATAATCTAAGCGAATTAAGCAAAAAACTTAATGGCTTTTACGAAGGTAAGATTACATTTGTCAGCCGGGCTCGCTTCTTTTGGGGTTAATTTCAACGGAAGGATGGATTTTCCGGTTTCCACGGAGAGTTTAATTCGGACGGGATTAACAATTACCCGAGGGTGGCAGACGGAGAAGGAGGCAGGCCCTCGGCATGCGTTAAGAAAGTGAAAATTGTGAAAAAAAACCTGCGCAAGTAAGCAGTCGAACAATCGAGCTCTTAACAAGTTGCGGATCGATCCGGGATCAGGATTCGGAGATTTCCAAAAGAATGCTTGATGAGAAATTTTAGGTAAGTGGGATCCTTACGTTTGAAATACACTCAGCCGGAATTGTTCGTAACGTACGAGAGCGTCCCCGGGGAGTTGCTGCTCTCCGAAAGCTGAAAAGGTACAAAACCCGAAGACATCAATCGGGAAGAGAAAATGGGAGAATGCTCTTCCCGCGATGAAAAATACGCTGATTGAAACCAAATTCCGCTCCATTCAAAGCGCAGTTAAACCTAACCAAAAAGTGATAGCTTCGACGTCTCCCAAATCGAAATAAGCAAGTGATGTTTCAACAGTCGGCCATAATTTTTACATATGTAGATATGTCAATAGAATATTTTACGCCCGAACCGACAATATTGGCATTCCCGCACTCGATTTATTTAAAACGGCCGTCGAAATTGTAAATAGTCGGCATAATTAGTTGGGGTATTGACAATTTCATCAAAGTTTTACCGTCTGAAAAGCGGCCCATAAAACATCTCATCAACAAAGTTCTTTAAGGTTATTCAAAAGCTAGTTAAATTCTCAGGAGATGATATTATCGGAGATGGAACATCCCTTTGTGCAACAAAACGAAATGAATTGTTTCTGGAAAATGTAAAGAGCAACCTGGACAGAGCCGGGAGGGAACGAAGGGAGCTTGTGAAAAGGTAAAGAAGACTGAGCTGCGGAAATAAGGGAAACGCCTCCTCAAAATTATAAAACTTTAAAGGCAACAAGCCTCGTGTTACTTTTCTTGTGAACGTCGGAGGAGAGTCACCGAGGTACGACATTATTTGGAGGATACAAGAGCAGAGATCCTTTGAATTTCGATGCTGCTGCGCACGAATTTCGAACCGGCTTCATAAACGGTCGGCCCATCCCGCGTGCGGGATAAAGAATGGCAAATTGAAGGGCATCAAAGGGCTCCTACTTTTCGCCCCTTGCAGCAGCGCCGAGAGACGTCCCTCCCAACTCCGGCGAACGAACGAAAGCGCCCCGAAAGGGTACATTCGCGATAAGGGACGCGGAATTTTCGCACACTGCGCCATTCGCCGACGTCGCAGCAGACGATTACGATACCGATACGCGTACAGACGTGTAGAATGCTTTGAATCGGCCACGGAAACCTGCGAGAGGAGAATTTTAAAAATATTCTTTCACGAAAATAAACCTCGTTGTCAAGATCCACGCCGTATAATTAATATAAATCTTTGATTGACACATAATTGTTCTGCAGACTTGGCCTTCCTCCAACAGAAATGTGTACACAAACGAATGGGAAACATTGCACAATGAGCTGTCGAGATATTAACGCTCCGGGAATGAATTTGACTTCTGTCGTTATTCTTTCGACTAATCGTTAAATCCGATCCGCACTTCAGCTGCAAGGTATTTGCGTCGTGGCAGCATACCGGAGTCTCCGGACGCGAAATAAGGGAACAATGGACGCTTTTGCAGAATTTCATCTGGGTCCATAAAATTTATATTTCCCCGCAGAGAACTTCCCCGCTCGAAGTTTATGGTTTATTCAGCTTCTGCGGTTAATTTAGATCCGCGGTTCCTTCGCGAAAATATTCGGATGCAATAGCCATTTCGCTTCGGAATGCCTCCGGTTTTTCTGTTGCCGCGAAAATCGAAAATGGCGATCTAACGCTGAAAATGCATTTTAAGCAGTCTCCGCATCCGATCGGCAACGGTCGGTTCTTGTTTACTGTTCGTAGGTGCACCGGACGCAACGCTTGCAGATGGAAAAATCGGGAATTTTTTTAATGGAATTTAAATTTCCCGATGGGCGAAATTCATCCCTCTCCCCCGGCAGATAAAACGCCTTCCAATTTGTCGGATGCCATTAGCGAATTCCCGCTGTCGCCCGTTTTATTAGCAAAACCCGATTACGGCGATTTAAGTTGCGGCAATAATGGGAGCCGTTTTCTTTTCCCGGGCCGTCCTCACCTGAAAAATCTCAAATTCTGGTCTAACTTCTTTTTAAGCTCCGTAAAATATGAAAAACCTTTTCTCTTTTCCTCCACGGCTCCGTCGCAGGCGTCATCGACTTGGAGCAGCCCGGCTAATTGCGTTTAACCCGAATTATTCATCCATTTCGATCCTCCCCGGCTTTTCTTGTTTTTCCAATATTTCCCAAAGCGAAAATCATTATGCTCCACTCATTGTCCCTTTCCAGAACTCCTCAAAAGTTTTTCCCGGAGAAAAATGCCCCTCCGTGGAACTTTTTCCTTTTTCCCGGCTTTCCCTTTCCGGAATTTTCACTTTGCCAGACGGAAGGGGCAGGATCTGTTCACGCGATGAGCTTTTCACTCGGAGATCGGCAAACATAATTTATTGTTAATTAAAAGGAAGAGTCGGGAATTTGTTTTGCCGCTAACCTTAATTGACCGGTCCGGTATTTGTAAGGGCGGGTGAACAATCCAAAATTTCAGGATTTTTCCGCCCCGCATTAAGAACCGACTGGGAAAATCGCTACCCATTTGATTGCCAGGCAGTTCGCGAACGAGCAAAACCATCTTCAGAAAACCGTTCCAGGTTTAATTAATTTCGTCGAAAATAAAATTAAATACGCTCTCCGGATTTTACGGCCGAAAATCCCCGTCTGACATGCAAACTTCAGTTTTATGATAAATAGAAGAAACCGACGACTTAAACTAATCCAAATTCGTCTTTTTGAGCGCGGCCTCCGTAGCTGATGATCAGCAGCGGCACTTTTCCTAAGTGCCCCCCCATTTTCTTTTCTCCCGAACGAGCTCATCTTGCTTCCCTTTTCTTTCTGCGTTGTGTAAATAATTTTTTTTTTTTTCCCGCAGAAGTCACACTCTCTCATTTGTTATTCCGTTCACCGCGTATCTCGTGGCACCAAGCACTTCCCGTCTCAACGTTTTTATACCCCCGTGTCGCGCCCCGAAAGCCGAACCCTTTGTGTCGTTCCACAAAGTCTCCTGGGAAGATCACTTTCGCGAACCGTTCGAAGACATCATCCCAAAGGCTTGTTTTAATTTTTCAGTAACTTAAAGCTTCCATTTCGGATGTTAAAGCACAATTTGTGACTCCGACATGTCTTCATTACGGAGTGCAATGCTAAAGCTTAGATGCAAATCGATTCAAAATGAAAGTAATAAAATGATTTCATCCCAATTAAGTAAATAGACAGTCTGAAGCCTCAGCATGCTTCCCCGAGCGTGCAAGCTTCATTCCGCGTCTCATATGTAGATATATATGTATATATATATATATATAAAACCATCTGTATAAAACTGGAAATTTAAACGAAATTACTTCAGAGGCATCTTTTTTCCATAACTTTTGACAAACCAATATGGCAAAATTTTCTTTACACATTTAAATTTTTAACTTTTTTATTTTTTTTTTTAGCTTCGCCGAAAAATTCTGATGCAGTTACGTGCACGATCGACGAGGCATATATTTAGTTCCCAAATTCCACAAATGAATTCCGACTTCGAGTGTATTCCAACAATTTGAAAACTATTTCGTATGTAGCATAAAGTGCATATAGACAGGTTGAAATGACACTTCTTAGACCGTGTTTCCAGCAACAATTTTACATTTAGGCATCACGTCACTCTGTATTCTGCTCCATCATGCCTGCCTCACGTTTATTTTTCAACGACTTGAAACCCTGTCACTGCACTGTATTTCAAGAAAACAAAAAACTTGCCATTTTTTTCACGTTAAAAAATGTATGTATTCAACAAGTCAAAAAAAAAAAACGTGAATTTCGAATATAAATTGCAAACATAAAACTCGTATCTCTATTTCATCAAACGGGTCCGTTAGTTTGAAAAAAAATAGGACTCGGATTTATAACCATGAAATATGGGTGTCGCAGGAATGGCAAGGATTGGATTATCAAATAGTTTTTGTTTTTTTTTTTTAAGATACAGAATTTTGATGTTTGCTATTGCACCGGTTTATTCTGCCGTTTGAAGTGAAGGTGTAACATTTATTGTAACTAATGAAATGGATATTGAGAGAGTTTGCTGGATTAACAATATAAATATCTTAGTTAATTCGTGATGTTTTTCCATTGACCCAAACATCCGAAAGTTGTGCATTATATTAAATCCTGCGGCTGAGAAAAGCTCCCATCCAATGCATATAAACCCGACAGGAAATCGCGCGTTCGTGACAAATTATCTGCCGCCGCGATCGTTTCAGATCCACCGGCTTTAGGTTGATTAACCACGGATGGGTTTCGGAGATCAGATGCAGCATCTGCATAAGATGATAAATCGCTTTCGTCCGAGGTTATTTCAGGATTTCTTCTCCCGATTGCCGGACTCGATGTGAGCAATCTCTGTCGGAGTCCCCCTCCCCACCTCCCTTCAGCATCTCCATTCGTGTAGCTATAATTTTGACGGCCCCGGCAGCTTAATGAATTTTCAATTTGCATCGAGCTAATACCGAACCCGATCGAAACTAAATGTTCAGGAATCTGACACGAACCATGGGACGAATTCCAATGTGCATTTAATGTGAAATGACAACATATAAGCAATTTTCATTCCCTTAATATCGCCTCTTATCCCTTGTGAGACGCTCATTTCTCTAAAATCTAATTATACTTCAAAACTATAAATCTCAGGCTTCATAATAAGTATAATCCTTTTTTATCTATTTAAAAAATAACTCGAATAATGTGTGGCGAAAATGATTTTATTGTTCTTATTTTCTCAGTTTATGGATCCGAATTTAATCCCTAAAAATCCGTTCATTCGTTTTCATCGAATCTAAATAATGCGCGAAAAATGAAAACAAATTTTCACGACAAAGTGGACAGAAAACCAAAAATAAACAGGTACAAATCACTTACATAATGCCCGTTTGTATGCAGATAAATACACTGAAAATAAATTGCAGACCAAGTTTGTCAGTCGAAAATCCTCTTTGTTCACATTTTTCATGAAGTATTTTCACTCAGTAGATAGAATATATATATGTATATTATATATCATAATCACATATACATATATTTTTACTGTAGATAATTTCATATTATATACTAAAAATGTTGCCGAAAAACGAAAAAAAGAAATAACATTTAGACCGGTGTTTTGTATTGGCATAAATTGTCGGATTTAGGACTCCGTACAGAAGCAGATGAAATGAAATAAACTTGGATTGCAATTTGCGAAAAGATACTCGTATTGTTGGGTTAATTAATGTCACTTCATCGTTGGCGTGTTTCATTTTCGTTTGAATCTATAAGTCGTCAAATTTGATACATCATCGACAAAAACCTGGTGTCTTTGCGTCGCACGTGCTTATTGTCGACATTTAAATTTTTCTCTGTCATCTCTTCACTTTAAATCTTGCACACGTCCGACGCTGATCCTGTATCGGTCGATGAAAATAAACCGAACTGTCCGAGTAAAAACATAAACAATATTTTGTCACTAAATATTATCGTATTAACATATCATCACAAACCGTATGTAGATAATTTGATTTCGAAGCATGGCAAAAGTTATAAATATGTATAAATTGTGGTATAACATTATCTATTAAACAACATAACTGCGAATAATCAACGACAGAATGCATTCAATTATAGACAAGCACGAAGGATAAATTAATAAAACACTCTGTACGGATACTCACCTGATTTATCCGATAATCCGATGGTTATATAGATAAATTTTCACAATATGAAACTTTTTACTTTTCGGCTATATTTTACAAATGCACTCCAATCGATGCATCAAATAAAAAAAAAAAAAATATAGCTTTACGTCATTACCGCTAAAATATGCGTTTTCCTCATCTAGAAATATAAATAACCGGAAATTTATTTTATTATTTTTAAAATTGTCCCATATCTTGAACGAGAAGAAGGAAGAAAAATTTTTTTCATAACGAAGACAAAAAATATTTTGTTACGATTTCATAAAATGTTACTTAAAAAATAGGAAAATTCAATATTGTGAAAAATATGGTAAAGAATATCGTATGCGATATCTGCCCATGAGTATCTACATTATACGTTGTTTGCTTCAAGATAGACTTTTATTATTTTTTTTTTTTAACCTAAAATTATTTGATACAATAAATTGAACTTTCTACAGAGGCAAAATTAATATTTTTGATAATTATTTTTAAAATATTAAAGATTTGTTAAATAATTTGAACAAATTTTTTTTTGTACATTACTTGAAAGCTTATAAAAATCAGAATGTTTTTTACACTTTCGAAAGTGTCGCAGAAGTCGCAGTTCTCCTAACACAAAGTAAAAATCTGAGACGCGTGTAAACTATATTCGAAGTTTATCTCATTAATAAGTTTCATGTAATCACAATCATGTAGCATATAAAAGAAAATTTTTAATTGTAACACGAAGAAGCATGAACTTAATAAATAATAGCTTGCTTAAGATCAATATTTTGTTTAAGAGTATTTTAAATAATCAATAGTAATATAAAATTATAAATTATAATTATATAATTAAATATAATTATATAATTAAAAATTATTCTAATTATATAATTAAAAAATAATTAACAATAAATATAAAAATAAATGATTCAATATATGAATTTATGTTAAAAATAAGTATAAAGCGAATATTATAAAAAAAAAATTTACATAATAATAAAATTAAAAAGGAACAAACCGATTTAAAACTGCATTTCATTGATACTTAAAATCGATATTTATTACATGCATTTATTAATATATCGGATAGATAATTATACTATTTATTTTTTGTCTTTTATATATATATATATGTATATCTGTTACAGGTATTGAAAGAAAAATACGAATATAGATTTTTAGTAATATATTTTTTAAGATATTGGAAAACGTTGCCGGCGAAGAGGAAGAAAAAATTTGCAAAATATAATCTATGCAGATAAATGTAAGCAAAGTAAAGGAGAAGTGGAGAAATTATTATTGAAATTCGTTTGGAAAAAAAATGGTGGAAAATGAAGAAGAAAACCCAAGGCGCAGTCAGTCAGTATTGATTATCCATTCGGCGGAACATGCGAATCTCAAACTAAAATTCCAACTCGTTAGATATCTGCAAATAAGGAGAGAAATTTTCTCCCGGAAGGAAATCGAAGCACATTCGAAGGAAAATCAAGTCAATCATAAAATAGGTGCCGGGTTGGGAAACGAAAACGTTCATCGCAGCCCAGGGCTCCAGGCAAAGAATCGAGGAAGGGAAGGCCTCGATAAGAGCGCGGACAGTTTTTCGATCGCCGCCAAAAAGCGGAAGGTCGCGAAAAATATGCCAATATGGCGCAATGGCAAACCCCCCCGGGAAGACCGATAAACCCCCCTCCCGGCGGAAAGCGATCAAAAGTTCCCTCAAGCTTTTTGCAGTCCGCTTGAGATGCCGCCGGGATGGCCGAGGGCGGCGCTCGCTTCGCTGCAGTCGCCGAAAAACGCCTCCAATTCTGCTGCCACTGCACTTCCGGCAAGATCCTTCCCCCTTCCGCTCGCCGTCAAATATCTCGGGATCGCAGGGGACGTGCCTTTCGGATGAAACTCATGGGTATTATTGCATGTTTATTCAGCCGCAGCAAATATTCTAACGTTTAATTTCCTATGTGGAATCCCCGGACGGCAAAAATTGTAATTTTTTTTTTTCCTTTCAAATTAAGGCCGAAGCTACGTTATTTACCGAAAGACAATTTCGGTTTGATTTTTCCAATTTGTGGAAAATTTTCCGTGATTTTATTTGTTCGAACCTTTCGTCGATGTTGCCTCACTTCCGGCGCTGCATGCACCGCATTCGGGTCATGTTTTTCCCGCTTCCGCGTGCCAGCTTTGGTCACGCGCGGAAACCGAACGTGCCCTCCGTCCCTTCCCCGTCGAGCCCTAAATCGAGTTCCAGCAGATCCATTAACCCTGTCGATTTGGTATTTCTCGGTTTTTCTCAGACGTTAACTATCCGGCGACCTCTCTTCCGTCTTCCACAGTGACGCGCCCATCAATTTCCCGTTATCGACCACTATCGGGGCGAAGCCAATTAATGCGCCAGATCTCGCAGCCCGGAAAAGAACGCCGTCTCCGTCCGCGGCCCGCTCCTCTCGCAGGAAGGAAGTCGATTCCAGATCCCCGGACACGGTTTCGGAAGTGCAAATTTTTCGACGTTTCTCCGACAATGCCCTCCAGTTTCAGCATTTTTAGTTCTCTCGCTGATTAAAGCCCCGAAACGCATTTATTTATTTATTTATTTTTTTTTTCCCTCCCCGGGTTTGGCGACGGAGGAGAACGTCATTTTCATTCATCTCTAACGTCGCTGTTTGCGGGTCCCGCGAGAAAAATGAAAATCCTCTGCGGCGTGCCCGAATGCAAGGAGCGGGGTCGGTGCCTTTTGCCGTTCCCAGAGGCTCGCAGCTCTCTTCCCGGAGCCTCGTTTTTCTTTCATTACCATGCGGAACTGTTGAGTCTGCGAGAAACTTCAATTGCCTTTGACACGAACTTGCTAATGAGTAAAAATTGTATTCATTACTTCTTCTCTCATTGACCTCTCTCTCCCCCGGATTTCACCCCCGGAAACAAAGGTTTTCTCCCTCTCCCGGCAAATCCATTTTTTTTTTTCCGCCTTTGTTTCCGGGATCTCCTTTATCGGATGGGCTATGACCGGCAATTTTTCCCAGTTATTTTCGATATCTTTTATCCCTTTCATAAACCTTTAATTAATTATTCCAATTTTTACATTCCTTATAATTTCCCGTGCCGTAGTGAATTTTTAAAGTGCTCATGACGATGGAAAAAGAAGAAGAAGAAAAAAAAAAAATGGGCACAAGAAACGAATCGCGTTTTCGAAAAAAAAAAAACTTTCGGCAACGCCTTTGGCCCGAACGTTAAAAGCGAAACTTCGGAAAAAGGAAACACTTTCCTCGGTTAACTAAATGCCGCTTTAGGTGGATTAAAACATCGGGCAAATTTTCCTTTCCGAGCCTTAAAAGAGGAAAATCGAAACTAAAAATAAATTTTTTACTAATAAAGTGGCACTTTTTAAACATTTATCGAATATTAAAATGTCGTTAGCGTCTTTTTAGCTTTCCACCTACTGTCAGACGCTGACGTCTTGCCATTTTGACGAGGTTTGGCGTGGTTTTTTGTTTGCTTTTTTTTTTTTTTCTTTTTCCGTGTCAGCAGGTTTTGCCCCCTCTTTCTTGTTCACCATTTCTTAGCCAGCGGCGAGGGGGACCACGTTTCGCTAATTTTTAGTTCCACGTCGCAGGCGAGACTTTTCCGTTCCCGATTTTCGTTGGTTCTCGCCGATTTTTTTTCTTTTTTCTTTTTTTTTTTTTGACTCCCCCAACCTCGAATATCTGGAAAATGCTTCGATTTACGGAAAATCCAGCTTTTCGCTCAATCCCGAAATTCGCATCGAGGAGGAAATAAAAGATGGGAATGTAACCGTTCCGAATATTATTAATCTTTCACTAGACAAATGATTAATGGCAGGCATCTCTAAGGATTCCATCCCATGCTTTCTTTATCCGGAGAATGAGTCGCAAAATATGCAAAAATTGCCGGGTTCTTCGAGCTTTTTCATCTCGCTTCCATTTATTTTTTACGTTCCCGTTCCAAATCTAATGTTTTATTTCATATTTTTGTACATTTCCAAAAAGAACTCCTAAAGTTGGGAAATTTTTAAGTTTCGAGAGCAAGAATAAAGAAAAAAAAAAAAAGAAGAAGAAGAAGAAGAAATATCAGAAAGAAAACTGAATTTGTAAAAATCAATATAATTAAAAAGGTTCTGCAATATTTTTACTGCGATCTTCTGAATGGGTGGAGACTTTCGAAAACAAAAATTCCGAATCAGAACGCATTTATAAAGTGATTTCCCGATCTTTAGCTTTTCCGCGGAAAATACGCTTTCTCGAACTTGTATGAATCCGAGCCAACGCGAATTTTCCAGAAAAAAAATAAAAAATAAAAATGGCTTCAGAATATTTAACCAAAATCAATAACTACTTTCCTGCCTGGATCGCGATAACTTATAAATGAATTGCCAGAAATTTAGGATACAGAAAGTTAGACAATTACCAGGTTCATCCTATTTTGAATGCGCATCTAAACTCACCGTTGCCATACATAATTCAGAAATATTTTCAGCCAATGTGCATAGACAAGAATGTATGCAATACGTAATATTCCAGTTTTTATTATGTTATTAAAAAAAAATAAGCATGAAGTGCGAAATTACGCATGGCTCTCATTTTCATACGAAAGCGAACGCTTTTCTTTTTTTTTCTTGTATTTATTTATAATTATTTTAAAAGTGATTTTCATTATTCATTCATCCATCTCCTAGTTCAAAGCATTCCAAGATTTTACCGTATCTTCCTGCCAAAATTCAACTTTGGCACTGCTTGCAAAAGAATCCTTGCCTCCTCATCCCTTCACCAGCCGAAAGAGATTCGAATTTCGGAAAATTGGTTCCGTTTTCATCGAATTTAGATCAAATAATGTTGAAGATGAAGATTTCCCGCATGAAAATGTAAAATTTTCAATTAGCGAAAATCTCGTTTTAAATGAAAAGCAAGATTAACCCAAGAGACATTCTTCGAATCTGGCAAATTTATTGAAAGTTCGAAAATTATTTCCTCTCCGTACGAATATCGGCGCTTCATAAATACCTAGCGGAAAACTGCGGAAAATTGTTTTTTTTTTTTTTTTTTTTTTACATATATATCACCAGAAAAGCGACAGCTCGACAGTGGAACGCGTTCCAATACGGGATTTGCGATTAAAGGAACCTTAAAGGCGCAGTTCCTCCAAAGATCCAAGGGTTTAACGCATTTAATCGCATGTAAAGCACATGATTCAGGTGGTGCCATGCAGAAGGTAAGCAACATTCGGTATCGAAAACCTTTTCGAAAACGGGAAAAGGGTTTACAAATAACCTCCCCCCTCCCCCCCCCCGAAGCAGCTCACCAAAGGATTTACACGATTTAACCGCATTATAATTGAAGTACAAAAGGGCAGCAGTTTGCGTGTGAGAAATCTAGCATATCCATCCCCTTTTTGTAAAGGTTCAAAACCTAATTTTTCCAGTTTTTCAAAAAAAAAAAAAAAACGTGGGTTCAGCGATTTCCATCGCCCCGGTAATTATTAATTAATGAAGCGCGTATTAACCCCCGTGGCATTGCTGAATAAATAAAAAAAAAACGCACACAGTTTTTGAAGCAGGGCATTGCCGGAGCATTACAGCGGGAATCGGTGAAGTATCTTGCCGTAAAACGCGAAAATATAAAATTTATTTATTTATTTATTTATTTATTTTTTTTTGTTATTATTTTAAAATCAAAAAGCGAAGTGAAAACTCGCCCAAAATTTACGCACATGATAAATGCGCTTGTCTCGGGCGTGCATTTGCTCGAAATTTAAATATAATTATACGAATTAGTATATTATGAATATGTAATAAATTTATTTTGCATTTTAACATATTTACATTTATTATTTCCTTCGGAATCCTGATCGCGATCGCATTCGCGAGCGCTTAGCCGGAGTTTTCCGACATCCCGACACGTGTGCGAGATCGGGCACACGTGGCGACCGAAATTATTAGGCGAATATTTTTTCGGGGAGGAGGCGCGCGCCAGGATGCAAATCAGATTCCTCAGTTCCTTATGGCCGAATTCGCAGGGTTTTTCCCCGCGAAAAAGGAAAAGGTCGATGAAGCCCCTTTTTGATGAAAATTTTCCTCCCTTTCTTATTCCCGGTCGCAGGGAAAAACCTGATGCTCCGGACGCTGCGGATCGGGGGGGGGGGGGGGGGAAACC
>JAOWBB010003570.1:0-36580 GCA_028565995.1 Ricinus marginatus | reverse complement strand
GAGCCCTTTTCCAGCAGCCGAAATTCAATTTCTTTCCGAACAAAATAAAAAAATTAAACTGTCATAAAAAAAAATGGCTTTGAAACTGCGGTGGCCACATAAAAAGTTGGAATTTTTTTTTTTTTAGAATTGATGTTTTCGTTGGATGAAATTTACTTTATTTAAGCCATAAGGGTGAAGATGGGTAAAGTTTATGGAATAACTATTTTTATACTGTCCATTAGAGATTTCATGTTTACGGCCTAATGCGTTGGCCGCATCATATTTATTTTCCCTGTAATTTGATTGAGAGAAATTTCCCTTGCAGATAAAACGTTTGCAACTGTTCCTTTCTCGTGCATCATCATCCTTTCGCCCTCTTACGCGAATCGGACGGAGACGAAAAATTATAAGCTCCGAACGCTGGCAGAATCCCGAGGAAATGAATTGGCGGTGCAGACAATTCGGATACCGGAACAGGGCATCGGGCACCGGAACCGGAGCAGAACTCTCTGGGATTTCGCAACCGGAAATCGTACGTCGCTGTGAAAATTTTGAAAATTTCAGGTTCTCCACACATTTGCGCGGAGCTTCGCCTCCGACGATTTCCCTTAAACCGGCATTAGATCGTTAAAGGAATGGTGGCGAAGCGGAATCCACTTATCGAAATTAAATGGACGGAACCCGGAACCAGATTGAAGAGGGCCGTTCGTGGAGATGATAAAATAAAGGAAAGCCTCGGGACATGAATATGTATTCCGCAGCAGGAAAATCGAGATTCCTTATTCCTTCCAATTGTGGAAAAGGATGAGTTCAAATGGAGCCGACCAACTGGAGGTTTTCAAAGCCAGCGATCTCGGTCTCGGTCAAGAAGTTCGGAAGCCGCTGAGAGAGCTTACAAATGCAAGGTGAGCGATGCCTTCGCCCCAACGCGAAAAAGGCTTCGGGTCAAGTATAAAATTAATAAAGGACCTCTCCAGAAAAAAGATTGGTATTGTCCTCTCATCAAAGGCATCACTTCTTGGTCCATTGGTGATGCTGATGAATTTTTTTTTTTGCCTTTTAAAAAAGAAAAAGGAAATGCTGTCTTATTTTCTAAAAGCTCTGCAGTTTATACGAAAATTGGGGGGGAGTAAAAAAGCCGTCGAGAATGAACTTTTTTTTTTATTTATTGAAGTACAAATCAGATACTGCTGATCCCGCACATCAGCAAAAAAAGGCAAGGCAAGTACTTATTCACGGTTTTTTTTTTTTTTTTTTTTTTTTTTTAAGGAAGCCAAAAAGAAAATTAACAAAGTTTGCTCTCATGTACATGTAATCTGTTCGATTATTTTTGCCTCCGCAGAAAGCTCGACGTGCGACCGCACGAAGAAGGATCGCTTTTGAGGCAGATCGAATGCAAAAAGGCAAATCCGGGGCAGACTTTTGACGCGTTTGATCGGTCTTTCCGCAAAAATTTTTGCTCCGTCTGGAAATTCCTCCGGGCACGGCTTCTTTATTTCCATGCGAAGAATCCTGCTGCTGATTTATAAAGACCTGTCGCGGTCTCCGCATTCTCTTTCAAGTGACTTCCAGCTCCTGTCCTCCGCTCCGTTCGGGGTTCTGACGCTCGAAATGCCTCGGGCCTGGGGGTTTTCCCTTTGATTTCGCGTTCCTCCCCTGCGGGAACGCACTTTTCGCAATTTCTTGCCGTTCCGCGGCGCGAGAATCGACCGAACGTTTTCCTTCCGCGTTTGCTTATTAAATCGCAATTGTCAAACTCCGGAAACGAAAATAAATCATTTTTGCCTTTCGACGTCGATAAATCAGCGAAAGAAATTAATTTCGAATGAATTTTTCATGTAAAAGTGGAAATCCCATATTCACTTTGCTCGAATAATGAACGAGACGAGCAGAGAGCAAGCCTCCGAATCATATTTTCATGGCAGTGAAACGCATGAGCAATCTTCTGTTCCTAAATAATTTCGCATATTAACGACTCATTAAAATATTTAAAATTTTATCATCGAATGCTGGAACCTTCCACGCATAAATAGCCGACTGCTGAAGGCAATCACAATGACTGCCGAAGATTTTGCAATATAATAAATATTTTCCGCTAATCGGCCTTAATTGGACTTTCAATATAATTTTCATTTCAGCTAAATATTCTGGATATCAAATGCTGCAACATTTTATATATTTTTTTTTTTTTATATACTAAATGAGGTGCGAGGATTCCTTTAAACGGAAGACCGGTACGAATGACATTTGTATGTATTTCTCGATGTAATATGGCTGGGTCTTTCGCCCATTGGTAAAATATCCGAACAGCCGGGAGTGATTCGGATAAGGACAAAAGCTGCGTAATACATGAAAAAAATAAGTTTTCATTTAAGTTTGCCTTTAAGCAGCAGAACAGCCTTTAGAATCGAGTAACAATGCCCACCGGGAGGTCGAAGTCAATAATTATCGGCCGCTGAGGTGCTTTTTTCTCCTCCATTGTTTTCCTATTTTCTGTCGGGTGATGTTGTCGATTTTTACCGGCAAAGAATGAAATGTTTATAAATTTTTCTGCCCAAATCTCAATGCCCTTTCTTACGGTATTTCGAGATGTTCTGAATGGCTTTAATTGGCTTATAACCGCTTTAATTGGCTTATAACCGGACTTTTATACGACTAAATTTTTACCAATAGCTATTTGTTAAAGATCAAACCGGCGAAGATGAAAATCCCTCGCATGCACTTTGTGAAACCTCAAAATTCCGTAGACTTAACACAGAAATGCAGTTGAAACAATTATTTTAATTCAAAACTGCATTTCAGTTTAACTTCCATTGGATTGGTTCTTTATTTCAAAAACTCTGGATTTACCATTGACGCATGCTGAAATAAATGAGCTATGACTTTTTCTTAATTATCGTGTTTGTGGGGCATTGTTCCGAGCAAGTGTGTTCCATGAAGCAAAAGATTATTATTTTCATAGCTTAAGGACGAAATTTTGTTGTTATAGCTGAAACAGTTTTAACTTCATGCGAAAATATGGAAAACTTGAAAATGCATGATCTTTTCATAAATATGATGCAAGTTATTGATGCGACGCGGAAGAAGCTCTTACTTGGTGCAAAAGCCTTTTTTAATAATTGCGGCAGGATCTTTTGCTAATTTTTCTTATTTTCATTTGACTAAAATTTGCTACGTTAAATGATAAGAATTCGGTTTGTTTGGGATTTTGTCGAATAATTTCCATCAGCGAATGAATTAATAAGAAAAGTTGAAAAAAAAAAAAGTTTCGAAATAGCTTCGAAAATGTTTTCGACAGCAGCTTCATAAATAAATAGAGGATCCTTTTGCTTTGGCTAATAAATATTTACAAGTTTTAATATTAAATTTTTATTATTCTTTATGTCATTTATTTGGTCCGAGGGCAAAGTGTAGAAATCTTTGGATATCAGATTTCTAATTACGGGAAAAAACTTTTTAACAGTGACGTATACAGAAAAAAAAAAGAAAGACAAATACTAAAAATCCTGCTGTTAGTTTTAAATTAGGTTTTCCGATTCGAAATCCATTATTATCTTTCTTTTCAACTTAAAATAAAGATCTTGTCAATGCAACAAACATGTATAACGTTTAAAAATATTTTCGAATGTAATTCCATCTTGATACATATATAATACAGATATTTATGTCGTCGAATGTAGTTCTGGAAAATTGTTTATTTCGTGTACATACGATAACTTATCATTTTAAATAAGAACAGAAAATGTAAAAGAAATGAGGAGAGGATCACATTGAGGGAAAAAGCTTGCTGAAGGATATTTGGTTCATGCACATATAAAAAATATCTCTCGGGAAATGCGACTTGTAACATTTATGTAAATGGATAGACTTGCTGAAAATGATTAAAAAATTAAAAATCAGAAAAAGTTCGAAAAAAGTAAGTTTTAGAAAAAGGGGCAAGGAAAGAAATTGGATGAAGAAAAGTTTTAAGTTTCGATTTCCACGTTACTTTTGGTTGTTAAAAAGTGAAAAATTGAAAAAATAATGTAAATTTTGATATTTTCCCCTGTACATCAGAATAGATTTATTATCCTGCGGATATTGTTAAATTTCCATTAAGAATAATGTATTGTAAATTATTAAAAAAAAAAAAAAAAACCAGCTTTTAAATGTCAAAAAGGTCCCCGTCGTTTATATTATTTATGCCGCATTTTCAATTGCGATCATTTCTTTTACCGGTTGAAAAAATTTCTGGCTAAGATACCCGTTCAACACTTTATTTTCATCCGCGGCGTTCTATTCACATAATTTCACGTTGAGGAGCAAAGAACTTAAATGTTATAAAATAAGAGGCACTCTAAGAGGTGTACACAAAAAGTTTTAATTTGTTAGTCTGAATCCCTCTTCCTCCCAAGTGAGTCTTTAATTAATAATAAGATACGGAATAAATTATTAGTTTGAACTGGTTTCGGGTAAGAACCGTCAAATGCGCACATTCGCTATAGGTCGTAAAGCAAGAAGTGGAAAACGTGAAGCGAATTCACGCAGTTAAAATGAGATTCTGTGAAAATGAAGTGGGACAGAATAAAGAAGGCTGAAGTTAATGGACGGTGAAAATATAAAATCATCCAGGTAATACGGTCGCAGGAGGAAAACGAATGATTATGGGAAAAGAAAGAGGATGCTTAAAATTCAGATCAAGGATCGCAAAGGAGGAACAAGATAAAATTTGACTCCGAGCAGACAGGGATGAGATTGCTCGGCATGGGGAAAGGAGTTGAAAAGAGTGGGATAACCGAAGAATTCGGATCGGAACCGAAGAGCACATTGAGAAGGTATTATGTGCAGGAGTTATTTTTGTGCAGCAGTTAGTAATGAAGACGGTGAAAAAAACCGCCAAGGCTCACCGGGTTTAAAAATATCAAATGCAACTTGAAACATTGCTAACATCGCTTAAACATTTTTCAACTTATCAATCCCTGAAATTGTCCGTTTTTCGCGGGACCGTTTGCAATGAAAACGTTTACAATTCGCAAAATTTTGAATGGAATTCGCACATTCCCAGATGGATTTCATTTAGAAAGCGATAGAATCAGCCTTAAATCGCGGGCCCCGCTGTATGAACGTGGGTTAATCGTCGGTCAGATTCGAATCGAAAAATGTGGTGTAAGATAAATGGACACAGTTGCGGGTGTTTTTCGAACACATCGGGTTGTAGTACCGGTGACTGCAGTCAAATCCCGCGTCAGTCGCTCTTTCGCGAATAAGTATATGGAATTGGTAATTTCTAACGTTACCACTGCTGCTCTACAAAGTGCGCTTAAGTAAGCATCGTTGCATCAGTCTGGAACGACGCGGAAACTTGTAACATTTTAAAATCGATGCGGAAATTGTTCCTCTTCGGCAAAATGCACCGACGACGGAAAAAACTTCAGAGCACTCATTTTCCTTGCCGCCAATTTTCCACAGCGATGAAGATGAGAAATCACCGACGCATTCGACTGCATTGCTTCGATTTATCATCCGACGAATCACAGCGATAAGTTCTTAATTATGAAACGTTCGATCTCGAAAAGGATTTCAGCGGGTTTTTAAATGAGACAGACAATTAACATCTTGATTCGGGCGCGCATTCTTCGACAGGTCATAAATAAAATTGTTTTCCTCTCGCTGCTGAAAATCACGGTTAATTTCGCGTAAAAATTAAAAGGGAAAAAAGGAAGCGGAAACCTGCCTTTCTCCCGCAGCAGCGGCGAGAATTAATTTGCCTTAATGCAGCTCACGAAAGCCGAGGTGGACCGTTGGGGAGCTTTCCCAGCACGCGCGGCGGGTACCGAGGAACATTAAAAATTTTTGGATTATTCTCACGGCAAAGCTTCGAAAGTTTCGCCTATGAAAACTCCCCGGGAGCAGTTTGTCTTCACCGCAGAGCTTACGGTTCGTAATTTAAAATGGAAACAGTTTCCTTTGGTGGGCCTCACATGAAAGAAAGTTTAACCGGGCGTTGAGAGGAGCAAACCTGCGGACCGCCGTGGCAAAAAGGAAAGCGCCGGAGAAAGAATCAGAAATTCCAGAATGTTTTCAACCTTTTTTTTTTTTTCTTCCTTTTTGCGAATTTTTCCCGTCCCGGTGATCTTCGTCCCCGACAGAAGACGCCCTGCGCATCCCTCTCCGTTTAAGGGATGATCTTCGAAGGCAATGAATTTTCGCGGGAGAAAAAGCTTTTCTTTTTAATTTAAATCCGGAATCACCGAAATTTGGACCGTCAAATTGCATCCCGCCGATTTGATTTTTTTTTTTTTTTTTCATTTCCCTCTGCCTTTTGCTGGATTCCCGAATCCTGAAAAGGTTTGGATTTTCCCATTTTCGGTTTAAGACAATCGAAATCATTGCGCTGCTGTTGCACTCCTTCAGTCGTTTGCATCGGCGAAGGATTTGAAAATCGGAAACGAATCCGGGCCGATTGTGATTTATGATTTTTGAATTTGCGACCGAATTTTTGCCTCACCATAAATATTGCTTAATTTCCAATTTTCAGGTATGATTTCGCGAAAAATTCATTTCGCTGCATCCCCATGAAGACGCAAGCACGAAATATATGGAAATATTTCACAGCCTTTTTCAATTATCTCATGGCGCACCATCAGATTATGCTCTTAATTTAACACAATATATCGGAGACGTTAAAAACGTAATTCTCCCAAAACTAATACGCGTCCTCCATCCAAATAATGTTCCAATAAAAAAAGCTAATCATACCAATAACATTAAATAAATAACCGTTTTACTCGCACTTTTATAAATATGACAAACGAACACGCTTAAAAATCAAAATTATAATCCACATTTATTTATCGACGTAATAAAAAATTATGATGGAAGAAAGATTGTACATTACTCTCAAAGGGAGTTTTTCTTTTCCTTCAGCAAAACTGACAGCTTTGCTTTTGCATTTCTGACTTTCGCAGCCTGGTTTAAATTTAAAAACGCAGTCCGAGAGCAGTAAAACAGCAAACGTGCAAGTCCATGTTTCTCTTTCTGCCCTTATTTAGCAGCTTCGATTGAGGCTAATATCAATAACATGAAAGCTATTTGAATATTTCATTAGCAAAGGAGACATTAGTTGGCAAGTTAAAGTTAAGGAACGGGTTGCCTTCGGCAGTGAACTCCATTTAATGACGTTCGATCGAAATTCATTCACCTTACGTTCAGATATCCTGTTCTAAGCTGGAAAAAAAGAAATTTGCATATGATAACCCCTGCCGAGCTTTTTAAATGTCAGATTAGATTGCGTCCTGCAGTACCGGAGGAAAGCTGGCCCTGCGATCATCTTACGCCAAGTTCTCGCGGAAGGCAATTTTTCCTTTGCTCGCCCGCATATTTAAAAAAAAAAAAAAAAAAATTTTTTTTCCTTTTTCTTTTTTCCAGAGATCGAGATCCGAGCCTCCGCGATCAGCATTTGCCAACTGCGATTTCCGGATAAAAACCAGAAATTTGCCCAGCGGCAGGAGAGGTCTCGCCGAGGCACGGACGGGCGAAAACCTTCTTTCCTCCAACCTTTTTATTCTGCCAGCATCCTCCGCGTCTTCTCGAGGACTTCTTTACCGCTGAAACTGCTTCCCAACATTCTTGGTGAAATAAGAAAAAAGGAAAAGATCCGAAATGATATGAGACGGGGCAACCGATCGTTTTCGATCCACTTTCGGCGGAAAGGTACTTTCCCGGAGGCGCATCGGGCTTGAGCAATCTCTCTCGCGCTGGAGGCCCTCGGGAAGATGTTTTGGAAAAACAAATGAGAAAGAATATCCAGTCAAAGGCTGGAAACAATGTTGCTTTCACGGCAATTTTGTTCCTCTTTCATCGTAAAACTCAAAATGATTTTCTCAAGTTCCTTTTCCACAGTTTTCTCGGAGAAAAACTTTTTTTTTTTTCTTCTTTTTTTATCTTATTCAGAGCTCGCGAGATTCGAAACTTGCAATAATGGATGTAGGTCATACAATTTTCTTCTTCTTCTGCTTTTAATTGTTACTCTTTTCTGTTTTTTGAATGTTGCAAATGCATAATGGATGAATTGGAAATTAAATTACTTTTTTTTTTTTTTTTTTTTTTTCCGCTCCCGCAGTGATATTATTAGTATGATTCAGATGAATTGTTTAATCAGAACAAAAAAAATTTTTATATATTTATTCTTTTTCTTTCCGTAAAAGATGACATTTGAATCTCAATAGCCAGATATTTCTAGATAACAATGTATCGCCGATTGTAATGTAGCATTGTGGCATGAAATACACGTTTGCCGTGTGATTTATAATCGTTTTGCTCTCGTGAAATTTATAAATAGCGCCTGTTTAGACGCTGCACCTAAATGTTTTCATCAGGTGCATTTAAAAATCTTTAAGCTATTAATTTCTGTCGATATATTTTCCGTGATAATGGATGGAGGTAAGGGAAAATTATTAAATCCATTTGGAGGAAAATATTTGCTATTTCGGACAGACCGAGAAATTCCCGGGTTTTTGTAATTGAGCAGCCCAAAATTTCGGAGGAAAACCGTTTGAATTTTCCACCTTTGCCTCCGATGATCGGAAAATTTAAAATATCAAATTGAGCGTAAAAAAAAAAAAAAAAAAAAAAGGGTTTGAATAAAAAGAAAAATTACATATCAAATTCCCCGCCGTGAAATAAAAAATTATATTTAAATTTAAATGAAAATTTAAAGGAGTTTTCCTCCCTTGCTTCTATAGATGTTTAATATCTTTTGCTAAATCCAAGATTTTTGCGAAAAGTTAATTCGTGTACCGGAGCCTTTTTATGTCATTTTATTTCTCGGCAAAAGTTTTAATTATTATTATGTATCTAAATTTTGCCTTAGCAATTCTTGTTTCCCGACTGAAACCGTTTCTTTTTTCTAACAAATGCTGATAAATCGTTACAGCTTCCATGTAAAGTTTGAAAAAAAAATATGTCTCCTTCAAATTTTAGCTTTCCAATTAACTAACCATAAAAGCTTTCGACATAAAGTTAGGTAGTGCGATTGGAATGATAATAATTAAATTTATCTGAAGAATGAAAAGTTTATTTTATTTCGAGCCTTCGGCATTCAAATCACCTCTAAAGTTGCATTAAAGGCATTAATCATGTATCATAAAAATGCAACATAAAATAAAAGCCCCTCATGCTTTAACATGAGATAAATATGACCAAGTTATAATTTCGTCCTTTCGATCTTTTTCATCGAGGCTTCTGTAGTTTTTTGGCGGCTTTTAAATGTAATATGGTTTGATAAAATTCGAGAACAATAAAAAAAAAATTCCGAACAAAATAATCAAAAAATTATTATATATAGAGCAAGAATTATTTTTAACCAAAAATATACCTGTTTTTTTCTTTTATCGCTACGGATACCGGAACATATTTACATTGATTGGTGCAATTTCAGTTCTTTCTTAATAAAACTCCTTACATGTTCTTCCATCGGAGAATGGAAGCGAACGCGAGACGAAAAAAATGCTGCAGGGGGTTTCAATTGGCATAAGAGCCTCAAAAGCCAGACTTAAGCGCCTTTTAAATTCATTAAAATTTAGAAAAGATTATCGAAAAAGGTGTATCACATTAACTTAGTTGACATGCCGGAGATTTTAAACCTGCGGAATTCGAAGTAGGGTCCATTTATACAAGGTGAAAAGTTGGATAAGAGTAAACCTCTTTTAAACGCGCGACATCGTGCAAAGCCACAGCAAAGAACGTATTTCCATTCACTCGGCATGGAATACATTAATTACGAGACAAAGCTCAATAAGTAAAGGGTTAAATCATTTAATTTGAATTGATTTTTAAACGGGTAATGCTTTTGAGTGAACGACTTTTTGGGTAAAAATCTCAAACGAGGAGTACTTGTTTCGAAGATGTCTTTTCTTTTTTTGCGGAAAACGTCAGTTCCTCCATTAGATCCCCCGCGAAATTGCGAATCGTTCGCGAAAATCGTGAAGAATTTCAATGCTGAACGGCTATACTTTCGTATAAAGTCTAAACCTCTGATACCGATCGCTCCCTGACAACAATGCCCTCCAGAAAGGCACCGTCATCTTTCCTAATTAAATCCCGAATAACGATAGCATGGTGGCTCTATTGTAAAAGTTAGTTTTCAAAGATGAGTGAATAGGCTTTTTGACTTTGAAATTTACACACACTCAAAAACATTGCATTAATTTACCTGTGAGATCATCCAGATCAAAAGAATTTAGTCTTGCCGGGAAGAATACAAGATGCTGAATTAGAAACAGTTCGGTGAGTATAACTGACATTTCGGTAAATCGTGTAGATGAGCGAACTAAAAATAAACTTTTGAATCTTCATTCGAGGGAAATACATGAACGTTGAAGCAATGTTCACCAAGTGGATTACTTATACGGTTCTGTCAGTCATAAAAAAAAGGGAAAAAAGCGGAGTCCATCATTCTCGAATGCCCTGAGTGGCCGGATTTGGAGAATCGTCACAGACATATAAAAATATTTTGTGGCTATTGATATTGACAGCTATAATCATCACAATCGTGAGTCTCTTTTAAGATGTGAAAATTTTATGCAGAGCTCGGTGCCCGTTAAATGTTTCTACAAAATCCCTAAATTTATCTGGAACGATATATTTCACGTTTAGCGTACACACGTACGTATAATAAATAAATCTTACGTACACGTCACACGCTATTTAAGGTGTTCTAGAATCTTATCGAGAACGATAATAAGCGAGTCTTATATTAAAATAAAAATTCAAACGTGAAAACTTTTTCGGGCTTCCAGTTTTTTAACGTTTTGTCACAGCGCAGATAGTCCCCGGTTCGAGCTTTTCATGCAGATTTGCTCAGAGAGGAGTTTGGAAAACTTAAATTAACTTTATAATATCCTTCAGCAGCAGTCATTGTTGCTCTCATGGCGTATGCCTTAAAAATATTATCATCACGGTTTTTAGGGGGGGAATTTTTTGAGGGAAAAATTGACAACGGACAGGGGTGCCACGTTTAATCGACTCGTTTCAGCCACGTCAAACCTTGGTCTGCCGCCGATTATGTCGCTCAAACTGATCCTCTAATCTGGGAATAAATTTAAGGGAAAAGCGTTTGCTTTCTTCCTCTTCCTGCCCGGGAAAATTCCCTTCCGCGTCCCGGAATTGTTTTTTCTGTTTTTCACACTCCGCAGCCGTCCCGTTCAATATCTGTGGTCGTGAAATTGACCGCAGCAACGGGCTGCCGAAAGCAAAAACTGATTTCCTTTTCCCGTTATGTCGACCGAAGATCAGGTGGAAAATTCTCTGCAGCTTAGAAATGTCCACTCGCGTTTCCGATTTTGTACTCTTGGAAAAAAAATTTTAATGGTTGGTTTCAGCATTAGAGAATGGGCCAAACTTGAACACTGGCGAATGAATATCGCGTATCAGAGTTAATGTTCGAATTCAGGAAAAGAAAACAGATGCTTCGAACTGTTTTTGCAACGAAAACTCAGCAAAAAAGGAATGCGTATCGCAAGAAAAAGGAATCTGTACGCGATACTGTTTCGTGGCGATATTCATTCGCCAATGTTCAAATTTGGCCCGTTCTCCAATGCTAAAACCCAAAATTGATTACGCAAAATATTCCAAGTCTTCGTGTTTTAAGCATGATTCAGTTTGAAATTTTTATTTTTCTTCATTTAATTTTATTCTCCCATGAAGAGTATCACTTGAATTCGATAAACTGGAATTTTTAAGCTCGCGTTTTTACAAAACATTAAAAATTTGGTCATAGTTAATATTGTTCTAAAAGGAGAGACTCGCTTTCGAACTGCAACCGGCTCTTTTCGTATGGTACGATCTTCAACCGAGATGTTTTGGAATACATTTTACACACTTTTTGGGATAAACTAGGCTTAATTTGGTTAGTTAATTTATTTGCTGTTGAGATTATCCATTTGCACAATGCATTAGATGAAAATTTGTCTCTGATAAACTGAGAATGAAATTTATTTATTTCCTCATGAGCCAAATAAATTTTCTCCATTTTTGCCATAATCTATGGATAAAGTTTGTATTCGTCGCAACTCGATTTTCATCTACTGTTAAAGCTTATTTTAAGTGTGCTTTAATTAAGATTTAGAATTTTGAAATAAAAGAAAATAATTTCAAAATCAAATAATTTAATATATACGGGGAGTAGCAGTTGCGGAGGGGCTTCATTACGGCTATTTAACAGAAAAGATAAGAGGTGAAAAACCATAAATTAAGAGGCGCGAGAGAAAACATTTGCCGTTCTTTCTTAAAATTAATTTTCAAAATTTTGTACTGTGAATCGCATAAATTCTATCGCGTCGCCTCCACATGCATCGAATTCGCCATCAGCAGTTGGAAAATCCCGGGGGGGGGGGGGTAAATATTGTGCCTTCAATCTCCGTCGCGGTGAAACCCCCCCCTACCCCCGCAGGAGAATCCTGCTCGGTTGTTTCTCCATTTTTTTGGTTTCACTTCCTTCGCAAAATTTCTCTCTTCCGGCGACGAATTTCCCTTTCGCTGGAGAACAAAGGACGACTTTTCCGTCCATCAATCGAGGGCCGTTCGTCTAAAGTGAACGGAATCGAAGTTCTTTAACTTTTTTTTCCGGAAGAAATGAACGGAGCTTTCAAGGGTTACACGGCCCGCTTTTCCCCAAAATGATTTTTCCTCCTTTGAAAAACGGGTTGCGGAAACAGAAGACAATTCAAATACACGGACAAAAAAAAAAAAAATAAGAAGACCCGGTTGAGAAAGTTAAATTTTACCTGTGGAAAGTTGGTAGACAGCCATTCAGGGAAATGTTATATAGAAGCCGGAAACGGCTTGAAAGACTAAAAAGTTTTTCTTGCAGATACCCGAAATGCTAAGAATACCGCAAGATGGCTTTTGCAAAACGATCCGGATATTGCTTCAGATGCCATACTATTAGGAAAACTCCCGTAGAAATGAAATATTAAACCATCCTATCTCATTTGGAAATTTTGTTCCGGTTTTCTAGCGTTTCATAAAAATTTTTTTTTTGAAATTACAACCGGAGGCTATACATTATTACAGTAATTTCATATATATATATATATATTTTTTTTAAAAAAAAAAAATTCTTTCTTATTACCGTACGATAAAAATTAGATCAGTTCGCATGTTCGTTGCTTCAGGAGAAGTCGATTAGGTTGCAAAACGCAAAGGTCGGAAGCATTCAGCATTTATGAAATTATTCGAAAAAAATTGGATTTTCACGAGACGAACAATAAATGGGTATGAAACGAAATAGATAACGAACATGGGAAAAGCGGGAAAAGTTGAGAGGGACTAAAAACCAAATAGCAATGACTAATCCATAACATGGAAAACTGGCTTAAGATCTACTGCAAGATTCCCCGTGGATATACAATTTAGACTCCCTGTAATACAAAATAAAAATAAAAAAAAAATTACTGCTGAATCCGGATCTTTTAATAAGTAACACCTCGGGTTGCTTCTAAAGCTGTCGTAAAGTAAAAGCAAAATAATTTTCTTTTTCGCGAAATGACGGGCATCTTTCTTCTTAATTACTCCATCAATATCGCTTGCAGGTCTTCGTTTCGGCAAAAACCGGAAATCAGTGCTATTGGACGAGCCGATGACCGATCCTGCACCCGAGCGCAGGTTTTCACGACTGGCACGCGCCTGCATCTTGCCAAAGTAATTTTTGATTTTTCAAAAAACATTGCGCAGATCGGGGACCAAGACGGTGTCCAAATTTCCAAAGCCGCGGCATCGTTTTGAACAAGATTGCAGGGATTTCGTCGTGCGATCGAATCCGCAATAAAATTAATACTTCCGATTTATGATGCCGCCCCATCAAGATTCCTGTGTCTGCCTTGTGTTTCGATGCTAAAATAAAAGGTAACCGCTGCTCCGCGTCCAGATTAATCGGAAGACCTGCAGCAAAACAAGGCGGGGGCACGCGGATTTGCGATAGAAAGGTGAATGGAAAGTTAATTAATTAATTAATTAATTAATTGTGCTGATCAAACCGATTGTAGATCTGCGGATTGGCATTCAGAAGAAACATTTCGACTTCTCCCTCACTCCCTCGCAGCATCCGTATCAACATCCTTTCTTCCTTTACGTGTTGCCGCGATCCCCCGAACGGTCGAGTCGGGGACATGGACGGGATACGGTCCGAAGCTCCAGTTACGGCTGTTTCACGCCAAAGCAACACGGTGATATCCTGCAAAGGAAACAAAAATAGCCTTCAAAGACACCGTATTTTAAAAGGATACAGAAAATAAAAAGGGATTAATTTAAAATAAATAAAAGATCGTGTTTTCAGCATTAGCCCCTGGAAAACTGCATAAGTAATCCACTTGATAACACACGAACAAATAAAGCAAATATGAAAGGAAATCCAATCCCCGCAAAACGCTCCTTTTCAGGTACAAAATATCAACTCGCATTTTTTTTTTTTTAACTATTCCTTGGTGTATAATAGAAAATAAAATCTTTTTAAAAGTTGCAATTAGATTTTAATGGTACTAAAACTGTTCGGGATGAATGAAATAAAGCGATTCTCACAGGCGTTAGCGACACGTTCAATTAATAAAATCACATTAAGCAAGCGAACGTGTGGACCATGTTTCATACACCATTGAACGCTGCAGTCGAACGTTGCTATGGAAAAAGAAAAGAATTTTTTATCTTTATCTATGTGAAAGCGTTTGAACTAAATAATTTTGTCTGTGCCGGTGAATTATTCGCGGCGAAAACATTTATGCGTTACTTTATTTTTCGGCTGAAAATAATTTTTCGCGATGCAAAATCTTTGTAGTGGTTGACATCGCATTTATGCTTGTGTAATATCAAGTAAATAGTATATGAAGTTTGCATAAATAGTTTTATTTTTCAGGTGACTAAACGAAAATAAAATTGCTTTTTATCCTAATACAAAATTAATAAAAAGTTCGTAGATATGTATTTTTTTTTAATTTAATTAATTTTAAATAAATGAAATTTGATTTTTCGCAAGTGAAAACGCTGAAATTAAATATTAGTTTTTTATAGGTTGTATGATCATTTAATAATTTTGCTATTATACAAATAAAAAAAAAATACATTATAATTTAATTATATTTTGTTATTAAGCTACAGTATATTTGTATTGCAATACCGGAGCAAAAGTTATTTACTTTAAAATTGTGCCGTTGTATGCACCGAACTAAAATTATAAAGGACCGAGGCAATTGAAGAACAAAAACAGTGAAATTAGACTGGTATGTTTGATATGTTACACTTACGTACATCGAATTCATCTAACATTGTACCATTATTAATCTCGCATTAGGATTAGTTAATATGCTCTCATCCGAAAGTAAAAATCGGAAAAAAAGAAAAACTTTATTTTGAATTTAACGTCACAAGTTATGCTCTACAGATCGAATTTCGCTGTTTGCTGACAATTTTCTAGCTCGTCAATCCTCAAAGACTTAAAATGTATGCGACGGGGAGGATTTAACCTAACCATAATCCCGTTATGAAATGGAGATAAATTTTAAATTATCCACCGGCAGATATATTGAGTGAAATGCTTTTCTCTTTTCAATGCGGCGGACGGAATCATCCGAAAACGCGAATCGAACGGGGCAGGAGACACTTTTCGCCAATCGCGAATGACACGAACGCACGAATGCAAGTCTGCGCTGGGGAAACGATAAGTTACCTGCGATTTTAAAGGGTTTCGGACCATTTCTTTTAAGTGGGCCCCAAAAGTAAATTGCAGCCATTGTCATATTCGGAAACGAATGTCGATATAAGGGAAAAGAGACTCTCAGAAAAATTAAAAGACACTTCAAATGTCACTTCATTAATCTTCGGGACAGACGTGAAATGTTTTCCCCGTTCCGGACTATGTTAAAGAGCACTTACGAGAAAGTGGCTTATGAATCATTTATAAGACGCCACGGAGACTTGCCCGGCAAGGGGCAGCATCCCGCACCTGAGGTTTCTTTTTTTTTTCCCGAGGAATGTCCCGGAAAATGGAGGAGATTAATCCGCTGCTTAAACGGCGGAAATATTCACGGGCTTCGATATTTAAATAAGAAAAATCGCAATAAATAAAAGAAAAATAATTTCTTTCGGAGCAGGACCCATAACCTGGAGCACCGTTCGGGCACGTTCGGTAATTTCCGCGTTGGCGCCGTTGCGTTCGTTTCCGATTTTCTCCAGATCTCGGGAGCAAAACGGACCTGAGCTTTCCCTATTTCCAGTGCGCTGCTTTCTCGCTCCGTACCGGACCTTCGAATTTGTTTTATTTATTTATTTTTTTTTTAATTCAACGGCATTGGTATTTTGTGATATTTTTTTTTTTTGGTCTTTTTGTTTTTTTTTTTTCATGTTCGCAGCTTTTCGCTTAATAAATCGGTCGCTGAATTTTCAGAAAAATATTTTTTGTTACACAGTGAAGGTGAAACTAATGGTCTGCGGCGCTATACATTTTGCTACAGAACTACTTCAAATGTATGTATTGCTGTACTCTGCTAAGGAAGAGTTAGAAATATCGAGGTATTCTCATTTGATTTCGGTCGACTCCTCCCTGGAATCCGGTTCGATTTTTAATTATGCGAGAGAAAGGGCAATGTCGAGTAAAAAGACTAAAAAAAAAAAAATTGTCAACATAAAAAGGTTTCTGCGGGTTTTCCCTTTTCTGCAGATTTTACCGTAATCCGTGAATCCATTCGAAAGGCAATGATTTAAATATTTTAATATTTAAAATTAATATTTGGTGATTCCACACCCACATCGGCGATAAAAGCTGCTTCGTAAAGTATTTACCACTAAGTAAATTCAGATTTTTTTTTTTTTTTTTACGTTCCATTTTGAATTTCAGTCTGATAACTTTCAATTTTGTAAAGAAGATGAAGATCTGATGTGCTTGAAAAAGAGAGTTAATAATTTTTATGCTCACTTTGCTTCCCGTCACGAAATATATAAATTTTTACAAGGATCCCATTGCAATGACTGTGTTGTGCCATAAAGATATTCTTTAAAAAATATACTTTTGACTGTTTCATCAATTTGATTTTATTTTTAAATATAATTTGAGAGTTAGGGATTTTTTATTATTATTATTCTACGTATACATTAGAACAAACGGTTGTTCCTGCGATTGAAATTATATTATGAATTATTCTTATTACATATATTTATATAATAATAATATCATATTATTATTGATTTACACGTTCCACGTATATTGATTTAAGGAAATTATTATATTAATAAAATCGATAGAGGTAGAAAAAGATGCGTAAATACTGAGACAGGACCCTAAATATCGAATGATTTAACATTTAAATTATGAGACATATAAACATTAAAACATTTTTAAGGTAAATAAAACTGTTTATACTGGATCGTATATGATTCTTATTTCATTGTAATTAAACAATTTTTTGCACGAAATCTAAATTTTTATATCATTCTCAGTATGTTACGCATTTTGCATATCTATCGCAAATTATTAGGCATTATACGAACTTCTACAATTAGGGTGAAATATTTCCCAAGATAATAGTTGTCACATTTTGCATTTTTACCGCATCAGACTTTATGAATTTCAACATCCACAACATCCATTTCATGTATCGCTGAATATTTTCGTACTCGCTTTACAATGGCCAGTTAAATTTGGTATCGTAAATTAATTTATGTTCCGAATAATATTTAAATTCAGAACGAGAAAAATACTTTCGATTACATTTCGAACGGAATAATGAAAATTTGATCACTGCACAAGATACTTAAGTACGGAATAATGGAATTAAAGCCATAATTCCTTCCAGGCCAAATCGAAATGGATATCTGAAACATTCGTCTTTCTGTTTCACTCCATTATCATGCATAATATGTATATATATATATATATGGCTTTCTGAGATCAAATTTTAATTTAATTTTAAATAGGAAATATGAATATGAACGAGTTTGGTGCTCACAATTTCGTAGTTAACGACTGAATTAAGCAACTTAAAGTTGATGCATTCAGTGCACTTAAACTCATTCAACTTGATTGAAAAATTTGTTCCTAATAAAAAATTATTTCAAGAGCAGGAAGTCAATAACTAAATAATCATTATTCTCTTGATAATATTAAGATAATATTCGTGGACAAAACGAGTCTTTGTTAAATGGTGAGCTACGAATGTATTTCCATTTTATCTGAAAGATCTTGCGGTTCTTTGTAATGCAATTACAAAAATAAAGAATCTTTTTTTTACAATTTGGATAATCAAATTTCTTTATTTGATTTTCACCTTCTCCCCTCTAACGGTGTAGTTTCAATAGCAATTTCAAAGATCCAAGCACATTATTTAAAGCAGTTATTCAATATTCATAAATTCCCTTTCATCAAGAATTTTCCCCTTCTCTCATTGATATAATGTACGTTAAATCGAGTTGTTCAATATTGCATTTTTCCTTTCAATTCTTTTTCAATATCCGAGTGAGGAGGCGTCGAGTGTCGTCCGTTATGCGGATCACACAAAATGGAGAAATCAGAAATTCTACGAGCAAAATACGGCGAATCTTAAACGAATTCCCTGGATAATAAACGATATTGGGAAGCGCTGCTTCTTCGCCCTTGCGCCGGCAGACAATGCATAAATTAAAATATTTCCATGAGAAACAATAAAATGACCTGCAGTGGTAGCTGGAAGAGATTTCGATCTGGGCCCCACTTATTCCCTTTATTTTCATTCTAAACAGTTCGTTTTTTGGGGGTTTTTGTACCTTGCTGACGGGTTTCTTCCCGGGCAAGTAACCTTTTGAATCCTGTTAAAATAAATCTTACATTTTACTATATTGTACATCTCTTCTTACATCTTACATCTTCTTACTTCTTACATCTTATAATTCTTAATTATACATCTACATATATACATCTCTTAATTTTACTATATTGTAAATGGGTCTTATAAGTAAATAAAAGCCCCCTCCCGTTACCAATTAAAGAAACAAAATGCAATATATATATATAATCGAATAAAAGATAATTTTTTAATTCAAAATTAACGGTTTTTATACTTAAGACGGCATTATCTTTTTTTTTTTTTTACTGTTTCATTCAATTTTCCACTTTAAATATATCAAATGTAAATAGTGAAAATGTATGTAGCATTTTTTTACTAATTTAAAATTTCTAAATAAAAAAAAAGTTTAATTTTCATCATTGTCTTTTATAAAGTTTTTATGAAATTTATTTTTTGTAATTGATACGTTGCGTTGGATTAAAATTAATTAATAACGCCATTATTATGTTAATTACTTGAATTTCGCTGTTAAAATATCTTTTTTATGGTTTTTCCCTTTTACAATTTTTCTAAATGATCCCTGTGAAATTTGGAAGTTTTTACTTTGTTTTTCAATAATTTCTCTCCTTTTACATGCTGATAACGAGCTTCCACATTTTATTTTACAATGCCTTTGCTCCTACATTCAACCTTTATGGTTTATTCTGCATTTTATAATTTTTCCTACTCCACCAGATTATTTGTACACACTGCCGGTAAAACAGTTTCATTTAGTTCCGAATGCAATCGAACGACATTGACTTTTAAGATCTCTAGAATTGCCATATGTATTAAACCTATTGATGTTGGATGTCTGAACTGATGTAACAGTCAACCTGGTGTCTTTTTTACGGATATTGCACACAATTCCAGAAAATTGCTCATAATTGCGAGGAAAATATATAATTTCTGCATGTTGGCAGGGAAATGTCTTAACTAAGATTTTGAAACAGAAATTTATTCTTCAATGAAACGTTTTCCCTGAGGTTTATTACGGCTGACATATTCTACTTCAGCCGCCAACTCACATCCTTTAGCCTACGCTGCAGTGGATTATTCCAGAAAATTATTGCATCACTCAGATTATTTCATTTAATGCAGAGATTTGCCTTCTCCCTCATTCTTTTGAATAAAAGCACCTAAAATAAATCTGTATATAATTATGTAGCTAGTGAAAAATATTTTTCATTTACTGCCTTAAAACAACATTTATCATATCTTATTTAGTTATATACATACATATGAAAATTCATTACAAATGTTTTAACTAGTAATCAGCAGCTCTTTCAAATATTTTTTAAATTCAATCTCCAATGAAGCTTGCATTAAGCAATTTCTTAATAGCAAAAACAACGAAAAACTTTTTTTTTTTTTTTACCCATAAGTTATATATGTTTAATTCAAATAGTCCTAATAAAGAAAAATGTGAAGATAAGGTCATTATTCGTAATACTGTTTTGATTCTTACAATTTAATATGTAATAAAATTCAATCCATGTGGAACCCAACTGCACCTGATTTATAAATTAATTAGCGACAACTTATTAACTGCTCTCCGAGGCCCCATGGTAATTTATATATTTCGTGTATACCTGCACTCGGCAATACCTTAAAAAAATGTTTCATATTGAAATTCAATCTCAAACTACATTCAGATTTCATAAATTACTTCTTCTTTTTAATTGAATCATCTTGCAAAAAAGTAAAAAGCCTTCTTTTTTTTTTCGATAAAAGATCCTCGAAAAATTTTAAATCAAATTATGCTGTGAGTAGTAAGAATAGAAAATAAAGTAGTAAGAACAATAAGAGTAAATAAAGTAAGTAAGTAAAAATAAGTAGTACGAATAGAAAATAATAAATAAGCCACATCATGCCGCAGTCTTTCTTCTCAGACATTCTTCGGCATGAAGGCAATTTAAGAGCTTGCTGCTGACGGTAAGGAAATGAAAGATATTTTGTAATTATCTGACGCAGGTAAAAGTAAAAAGAAAAAATAAAAAATATTAAATGTTAATTCCACAACAACGAATTCAGGGTAGCTAAGCATGAAAAGCATACATTATTGCCCTTTTATTCATGTATTTTATCATCCAATTGCAGTGCATTAAAAAAATAAAAAAATTTATTGCTACTGCGATTTACAATTTACAAAAATAAAAAATTAACTTTTCACAGAGAAAAAAAGAAAATAATAATAAAAAAGACCGTACCGTGCAAATTGCATTTTAGAAAAATCTATGGAGTTTTAATCTTATATGCTACGTATGTTATTCATATATGAATAATATTTTGATATTCATTGACAGTTTTTACCTATTTTCATATATATTTCGAGTCGGTAAAACTTTTTTCCCGCAAAATTACTTTTCACACTTTTTTTTTTTCCACATTTTCCTGAATTCTTCCGGATTCCAAATTCGATATTTCCCATAATTTAATTCTGTTAAATAAAAACGGTTGTAAATAAAAATATGGTTTTAGAGGATTTTATCCCGTGATGGATAAAATTATATCTATAAAAAAATTGGTGCGAAAAGTTTTTAAAAAAAAAAGCCCAAATATAATCAGAAAGTTTTTTTTTTTTTTTTTTTTTTTAAATAATATAATTTTTTCTCAAATTTTCCGAAATGACTTTTTGGTGGTTTATAATTCCCTCCTCATGAAATCAGATTTATATTCAAAGTGAAAAAGAATATTATCGAATAATATGCAAAATATATTCGGCTTTTTGGTGTTGACGAGATTTATGTCGACACACACCACGAGTTTATGTGACCTGAAGAAGGAAAGCCAATTTTTTTTTTTTTTTCGGTTACAAAAAAGTAATCATTTTGATTCAAATTATCCATTAAATGAAAGTGGGAAACTTTTATGCCCTAATATTCGGCGACTGATTATTTTTTTCGCGTCCTCAGAAACCTTTTTGACTTGTGTAACTTTTTATCATTATTATTATTTCTTCTTTTTTCTTTAAGAAAAATACATCACTTTGTTGCGAAGGATTAAATTTTCGAATGGTAACGTTCCACTTATACGCCCAATTTGACTGAAAATCAATTTTAAACTGAATATTAACTCCGAAGACTTCAAACCGAAAACTAAAACTGAAACTTCCTCCAAGAATTACACTGAGCTTGCGGATATTAATTTTGTTGGCTTTGCGGTGTTTTGTAAACGTTCATATGATCAACCTGTTTTAAGGTTAAGGCCTTCTTCGTACGCACAGCCGTTTTTCATCAAATTTCTTTTGCTTTTCACAATAATTCAGATCTCTTCGATGCGGTGCGGAAAAGTGGCGTTTTTCATTGTCCGAAAACAAAAAAGAAAAATAAAAAAAAATTAGATACCGAAATTAAAAATTTCAGTGGCTCAAAACTATAAATTTACAAACGCTCATTTGCAATCAGGATCGGAGAAACACACTGGTTCCGGAATCATAAATATAATGAAACCCTAATGAATAGGGTTATAGTAAATTATAAAACAATTTCGCTGTAAAATTTCGGGTTGATTGCCGTCATGGGCGGAGCTCAACCCGTACATAATTAGAATCATCAAATGCAAATCTAATCATTTAATACTCAATGTTAGTCCCACGATACAAATTCGGATTGGGATTTGTTGTGCAGTTGGATGCCGCGGTTTTGATGCTATCGAAATTTAGTTTTCGAGCCGCGGCAAAGGCACGGCAAGGGGATACCTGGTTCGAAAATTACGAAGCAAAAAGAGAACCTTTCTTTCGAGGGAGGAAAACCCTCCCGGGCCGGTCCCTCGCCTGAGGAAGTTTCGTCTTGAAATATTTAATGTTAAACTGAGCAACCATCTGCGATTGCCGGAACAGAGGTGCGACATATTAAAATCTGATGCAAACGATTTAAGGTATATTAGATTATAAGGAATTTAGATAAGGAAAAAAAATTTGGGATCGAGAAATGAATCTTTACCGAAATTCGCCGCTGCTGGTTAGCAGTTTACCTTGTCAGAGATTCTGTACAGATTCGTGCTTAATCGAAATGGAAGGTTAAAATCGGGAATGGGAACGGGAATGATGAGGATTCATTATCAGAGTCAAAGAATCGCGCAAGAAGAAAATAAGAGAAATTAAGGAGATTTCCAGATTATTAAAACCCGAACGAAGTTGATGTATCAAAAATGAATTTGCTCCTTTGCCACGGGCAGTACCACATTGGATGTGTCAGTGCAAGGGAGTAAAAATTTTGCAGGTACTTTCCGTAGGCGAGCAGAATTTGAAACCCATTTATAATGTCTTTTAATGATTACGGCCGCGCAGCCTTTGAAGGTTGAAAAGGAGAAGTTAAAGTTTGTCAGTGTCCAAAAGCAATATTCCGTCATAAATCCATTTATTTTATTTTCCTAATAATGGCAGTTTCTTTTGGCATTTTCCAATTGCACCCATTCCCTTGGATTATACACCCAAGTGCGCTCGTAAATTTTCCCGTTTTGCTTTCCCGAAAAACACAATTTTCGTTTTCATTATTTTTCCACGGTGATATAGAAATAACATATTTCCTTAAATATTTTCAGTTTAGTTCAGTAAAAAGGAAAGTTGGGAAATTTTTTCATTTCTTTTTTTGCAAAAAGATTTATTTATCTGCTTAAATTTAATTTACCGGCGACGTCTTTCTTCCTCTCTGTCTTTTCTTCTTGTCATCAAAACCCAAGGGTGAAATTTTGAAAATTCAGAAGACATAGATTTAAAGGAAAAAAAAAAAAAAAACCCTTTTAAAGTGGAACTGTTTGAAGTTTCTTTTTCCTCTCTTCTCTTTTCAAGTAGTTGGAATTTAATTCACAGATGCATATATTTATGAAAACTTTTCAAATTTTACGAATGTTCAGTTGGTGCAGAGTCTCCATTTTGCGTCCCTCCAAAAAAAAAGTTGCCACGCACATCTCAATGTTACCGATTCACAGTAAATTTGACATCCGCATCTTACAGAGCGCGAATTTTATGTTAATAATAAATAGAAATGTTTTGCAGTCAAGACTGCCTTCTCCCGACGTTCTAAATTATCTGCACATCGAGTTTCCTCATTTTCTACGCATTTCAACCAGTTTTAAAACCATTAAAAGACACTGAAATTGATCCTTTTTCTTAACATAGAGAATAAGTAAATTTTCAGCTCTTTCACTTTCATTAATTGCTAGAGGAATCTTCACTCAGTTTTTCTTTATAAATCTCTAACCACGTTGAATATTTATGACTTGATTCTAAATGGATTTATAATAGTTTATTTGATTTTAAAAAATCTGTAATAAATAATTCAATGTGCATTTTAGATAATTTTTTGTAATTATCAGTAAAACAAAAACTATCTTGCGAAAATTTTTTTTCTGGAAAAACTTAATTTTATATGAAAAACTAGTTTTATATTCTTTGCATTTATACTCTAACATTAATATAATAAATCATTTCAATCCCGTTTGTAAAAACAGCATCAATTCTAATTGAAGTTAGTGCTTTTAATGTTCGTTTATGATTTTTAAGTGAAACAGTTTTGTTTTCGAAGATTTGATTATTTTACTATTGGGACTCTCAAACAACGAATAGCAAAATATTAAAAGACAATACAAACGAAAATTATATAATATTAAGAAAGAATTTTTAGTAATAAATACTATACATGTATTTTTTAACAATAAATGCTTTATTTGAACTTAACTGAAATTTGTTGGGTAATTTATAACTATAAGTAAATTGAAAGAAATGTTTTTGATGATAATTTTAAGTTTTCCCATTTTTTTTCCCTTATTATTTGCATGTGATTCAGTTGTTACAGTAAATTGAAAGATCAAAGGCAAATTAAAAATTTATCTTCATGTTAGAAAGATCCGAAAATATATGAAATAAAATTCGAAGTGGACAAAAATTGAGATAAGCTCCATTCTGGCTACGAAAAAACTCTAAAATAGAGCATAAAGCACGAGAGGCAGCTTACAATTTACTCTTTTTAGGGCGAGTGAATGGCGAATAATTTTCCGCCTAAAAAGGTTCACGAAATGCCGAGATCCGACCTGTAATTAACGTTGAATTAAAGTATTATTTATCGAGGTCCTCTATGAATGTGCAAAGAGTATGGAATGATGAATAAGCACCGCATTTCGGCCTTTTCTCAGGAGAAATTTTACATGCTTAATGCGTTTACTTTGGACATTTTCTAAGGTAAACACTTTAAATGTATACGTATATTTAACTGTTATTAAACGTTTAACATAATCATTTTTTCTTCTGACATTGTTCCGGAATTCTAACCGCAAATCGGCGAAGGGAAACATAGAAGTATGACGCGCATTCGCTACATGTTACTTTGACAAAGGAAAGGTCTATGAAAATCCCCAAATCGCAACTGCAAATGGGTTCACTTCAAATTCCGATTTGATCATAGTCTATAATAATGTTTCTCCGTGAAGAAAGTGCTGCAGGAGGTTCATCCGATGCAGCCGAGGATGGACAAAAGCCATCACCCCTTGGCAACGACAATGCCGTTTGAATATGTGATGGATTCCGCATTTTTTCGTCTGTCGCATCTATTTCATCTCTTATATATTGTCTCCGACCTGTGTTTGGGAGTTTCTGGAAATTAACCAAAAACAAAAACCAATTTGGCAGGCCGATCTCTTCGGGAAAAAATGTTGAAAAAGTTATCAACGTAAAATTCGTGAATCAAAAACCAATAAAAATTAATGAAAAACGTACGCTCGTACCGTTGGAATACCTTAAAATGCACTAAGCTTTGCTGATCAGTCAAGCAATTTCACCTTTAATCTAAATGTTTGTCGCTTAACGTTAACCATATCGAAAATATGCTTTCGGTCGGTCATTGTCCGATACTTGAACATCATGATCTTCTGACTGCAATTTTTTGTTAATTGGAATAACAAATGATGTTTTTGTTATTAACAAGATTTCGTTATAAATAGGTGCAAAATCACGGTACGACCGAAATATTTTCCCTTTAGTTAATTTGCGCAGTTGAATCCGTAATCAATGCATTAAGGGAATTATAACGAGCCAAAGGGAAAGAATGCCGTGCCTCGTTGGTCGAACCTTTACAACGAATTTAACGCTGCGAACGTAATGGGTAGGCGAACTACAAACTTCGGATTCTTTTTACATTATTAATAGCTGCGCCGGTGTACTGAATTTAAAACAAATCCTTATAAATTATCCCGCCTTTCTCTCGGGATGAGAATCAACTCTGTAATTATTAATAAGGAAAATTAATGAGACACGAAGAAATCGGTCTTAGATTCCAAATAAAAGAGAAGCGAGAGGAAAATGCAGAAGCCGAGAGATATCAACTGACAGGTCGAGCGAAGAATTACAAGATGACATGACAGCAACATTTTTTATTACAACGTTTACTTTGTTACTATCGAGGAATCAAGCAAAGCGATTTTCTCAAGATACATTTTTCAGGTACGTTAGGCCGCTTTAATTTTTTTTTTTCAACGGAGCCGCGGAAATTTTCCAAGCCGCACCGGAGATCCAAGGTTTGGCGGGAAAAAAATGAGGCTGGAAAGTGTCGTTGCGCCCGAAATTTAAATTTTTGCGAATTAAGACGCAGGCGGCCTTCGTTTATTAATAAGCGATCGCGGGTTTTTCCGGCGCCGTGAAAATCCCGGGCCCTCCAAAAAATTCCTTATCCGCGGCCAGATTTCGCTGCGGGAAAATTTCATGGAATTTTATTAAAATACTAAATCACGCTCCACAATGCGTGAATGCCGAAGGAAAGACGCATTAGCAAATTTTACTTCAAAAGAGCAGGTAAAAGGAAAGCGCGGCGAATGGATTTTCCACGATGAAAGTCGGATGGACTCTGCGGCTGTAAGGCTGCGGCGGTGGCCCTGGGGAATTGGTTTTGAGCCGACTGCTCATAAGGGTGGCCATCACTCAAAACGGGAGCCTTTCCTCCCGGAAATCCTCTCATTAGATGAGATTCGTTTCTTTCTCCATATCCAAAGATCCGGAGATCGCCGTGAAACACTTTCAGATTGTACATGCGGCTCTTCATCGCCGCAGGTACGGCAGGCTGATTGTCCGGCAACCTTGCACCTTTGGGGCCTCCTTTTTGGAACTTTTTCACGCGCGTCACACGGTCCGATCGCCGTTTGACTCTGACCAATTCAAAATTTATCAAATAATCATAGCTTACAATTCGGTAGAAAGGGCCTTAAGCAGGTATTTACGGAATTATTTCCCCGTGGCCGGCGTGAGAATCGCGGCCGGTTTTATTTGTCCAGCAGCGCAGGCAGCGCTTTTGCGAAAATTTATTCGTAGCATTTCGCGATCGGAAAAAAAGTGTCGCCTGTCCCGAAATTTTCAAAATATATCCCGCATCCCTTCGACATTTATTTCGAAAACAATTTAAGAACGTCCGCGAAAAGCTTCACATTAAAGCTCTCCTCGAACGATCAGTTTGCGGTAATTTGGATCGAGCTTTTTTTTTTTCTTTCTTCAGCCCCCAAATCAGCCGATTCGCATCCAGAAAAGCACAACCCCGGAAGTCGCGAGTTCCCGCGTGGTGCTCCGTCGCCTCCCGGAGTCCGGTGCCGGTCTGCGAGCGCGACCGGGAATGGCGCAAACCCATCGGGAGCGGGGATGGACGTCCCCGCAGGTTCTCTCTCGCCAGGGGACGGAATTTATCGGAGGCGATTAAAGCTAAGGGAACCATCGTCTGGTGCTTTCGGACAAAAGGGAAGAATCCACGACGGCGGATTCGGTCCGGGGTGGCAGCCGCAGCAGCAAATTATCAACATTTTTCAATTCGGGTGCCTCCCTTGCGGAGAAAAATGCTGCACTGGCGGTTTGAATTTCTCAGGTTCTGAAATTTTCACCCCTTTTGAACGTAGATAATAACACTCTATCCGACAGCCGGTTGCGTTGAAATTTTAAAAAATTCCCAAGTACATAATTGAATGCTTTTGGTTCATACCGATAAAACTTCTTTATTGCACCCAATAAATACCTTCTTTGAAATTCCGACGATTTATAAAAGACTTTGATCGCGAAGAGTTTGCTGTGGATAAATTTCACTTGTAATTTTACCTGATTATTTAATTACTCGTTTATACAAAAAACGGCTGCTTCCACAGCAATTTTAATTAAAGTATAAATGGTGGGGAATTTTTTTGAGTTTTTCTCCTTTTATAATGATAAATATATAAAATAATAGTGATAATATTTATATATATAATTAATGAAAATAGTGGTAATTTTATATGCATAATAATAATAGTAGTATAAATAATAAAATATAGATATTTATATATAATAGTACCTTTCAACTAAAATAAAACTAATCAATGGTGAAGATGAGGATCATGAGTACATTGAGATTAAGACAGTGAGAAGTAGTGAAAATAATGAGAAAGCAGTTATTTAACGTCTTAAACAGAGATGGAGACTTTTAGGGCTTCAGGAAGCCAAAAACGAAAAAGAAATAAGGGTAATTTAACTATCAGTCTGCATTCATTATTGCAATTCCATAACTATTAAAATTAAGTGAGCAAATAAAAGTAAAATTATTTCAGAGTATATGCCAAAAACTGTAAACCCTTCCTGGGAGACTTTCCATTGTAAATGGATGCAGGACTGTCATCCGGATAATTTTCTTTTTTTTTTCGTCCCCTTGGAAAACCTTCCCCCTTCTTGAAAAAGGAAGAAAATTCGATTTTTGCGAAAATCAAAATTCTTAAACCACGTTATTTTTCCTCAAGTGGAAGCAGATTCCGGGGTCAAGGCGCCCCCGATTATTTTTTCCTCGGCAAAAAAGCGCCCAAACCGAAATCCGCCGAATCGTTTATGCGTTTTACGTGCATTTTCCGCGGGCGTCCTCCGCCCGGCATCGGGAACCGAAGCGAAAATCCTGCTTTCTTTTCCCTTCCCGGCTCCGATTCGAGGTTGAAAACCTGCCCCGGGCGCAAACCAAGAGATTTCCGCGGATCATTTTCCGATGCGCGAAAACAAGGCCGACGTTCGGTCGCGAGAGAGGTTGCTCGCAGTTCGCGCAAGGGAAAACCAACAACAGCAAATCCGGGGGCATTCTAGACGTGTCCGCAGCCGAAAATTGAATAAGGCCCTGCGATTGATGGCGCCGAAGAATCATCTCGCGGCCAATTCGTGATTCCGAAATAATTTCCCGCCGCCCCGTTGGTGCCGCCGATTTAAGGGCGGCGGCTTTTGGAGGGAGAGAAAGGGAGGAAAGGCGAACCTGAATTCCTTACCGCTTTCCTTTCCTTCATGCGACGTTGATTCCATCTCCGGACGATGGATTTCGCCTTACAAGACGAAAATTATTTTTCTGTTGCAAGGTAAATAAACACTTTTGAGTATCGCGGAATAGGTCTCGCTTTTTCTCCTTTATTTTTTTCCCTTCTTTTTCTTTAACCAAGAACCTGCCTGCCACCCCGCCAAGATTCCCCGAGGGAAAATCTAACGGCAAAACGTATCAAAAAATCTAAAATTTCCGTTTCTTAGCGGCGGGAGGCTCGTTTTTTTCCCCGGCACCGTAGGAAATGAAATTCTGGAGTATTCTCGGATAAGTACGTATGGATAGTGTTTGTTAAAAAAAAAAAAAAAAAAAAAAACCCAGTGAACTAAGCTCTCTTAAGGTTTTCTACATGGAAAAACCTTTCCATTACCTTTTCTTTCTTTTGAAGATTTCTTTTATGTGCGACGAATTTTTCTTCTTCCACATTATTGCCTAACTCACCGGAAAACATTGTCATTTATTTCATTTTATTTATTTATTTATTTATTTTTTCCTTCAACGTAAACGTTTTCCGAACGAATTTTTCTTCCGCGATCGGTCAATTTCATTGTTTATGCCTCGGGTATAATAATGGAATTTTCCACGGTTCAGCCACGTCCCGGACAATTTTCCCAGTTGCGAGGCTCCAAAAACGTATTCATCCATTATGAAAGAGAAAGACTTAAACACTGAAAATATCTCTTTGTAGATAATATCCGCGGGCGAATCTGAACGTTTCAGCGTTCGGCGTTCAACAAATTTTTCCCGAAATAGATAAATAACGTTTTCTTACTTTTGCTGCGAACCATTATTTATATACGTGACTCCTCTCAGACATCCGACGTTATTATCTCCCGATAAAGTTTATTATAGACGATACATTGAAACACTAAATAAAATAATGAATTCAGCTCCTCTTTTAAAAAAGGAAAATTGTTTAGCATCGGTAACTGAAACTGATAGAAAGAGATTCAGAATGTTTCCCATTATGTGATATGCTTTTAACGTTAGTAAATCCGAAATTCACATCTCCGTCTGGATTTTAAAGTATGAGAAACGCATGGATCCGGATCTGGATTATTTCATTTACCATTACAAATGAAAATATTTATTTTCCCCCTCAAAAAGAGAGTAAATGTTATCCCCTAATCGACACTTCATTCATTTCATTATTTTCTGCTTGTCCCCGTGTTATGTTAAACCAAATAAGTGTGTTTTATAGCTTTTTGTCGTATACATATTTTTTACTCCATTTTTAAGCTTTTGCTTTGGGCTTTCGCCAAAATGACAATAACATCGCATGTTCGAAGCAAGAAAACCTCGTTCAGAACGTGCAAGTAATGATAGTGTTTTTACGGACCTGCTTTATGCAATTTTCTGGTTTATTTTAATTTTTTGCTTTTTTTTTTTTTTTTTTTTTTTTTTTTACCTTTTACTTTACGGTCCTGTAGCAAGGCACCCGCAAGGCCTGCAGTTTTCAAGGCGGCCACGAACAAGTTGATCATCCTTCGAGAAAAATACAAAGATTGCAATTTATTCCATTTCGTATTAGAGGTTTTGCTCCGTCGTTTTAATGATGTTAATATTGTAGAAAAATACCTGATGCCTCACTTCAAAAAGGATGCTCATTTTCATAGGTTTGAACATATTTTGATGAGGCTCACCTTTTCCGTAAGAACTATGCTCTCCCTTTTCCCGAACGGATAAGTTGAAAACTGTTTTCATGCCCACGAAAATGGTTGCTTCAGTTTTCGATTTTATACAAAATCAGAATTTATACTTTCTTCACACTGTTTAAGCGCTTATAGCTTTTAAAGGCTTTCTTTCGTGTAGGATGTTGTTTTCATTACTATGTTAACTATCATTACCTCGGGGAGGGAAGAGGGCTTAAAAACATTAGTTAAAATTCTTTCACCGGAAGGTTTCCTAAACATAAAACGAAAATCCGGATATGAACTTTCTTTGTATAAAGTGGAATATAAAAGTTTGACGAAATTAAAAAAAAAAAAAAAAAAAAAAAAAAAAAAAAGTAGACTAAATTTATTTTTATTTAATATTTTCGCTCTCATTCATTCCTTTATTTATTTATTTCAGTGACTGGAAAAATTAATACATAGATGTACAAACGTGTAATTATCCGCAAGCTTGCATTTAGTCCTGTGAGATATCTAGAAAAAGATTGTTTTTTCATTCCTGTTTCAAATTTCTTTTAAAATTCCTTCTTTTTTGAAATCACTCGAACTCTATTTTTTATGTTTCACCGTTAACTTTCAAAATTGCTTTTTGAAAATTTATTGCTCAGGCAAAGTCGAGATCGTGAAAAAGTGGAAAAAGAAATTATTTTTTTGAAACACCAATTTAAATTTTTTTTCTTCAGCAACTTGTCTTTGGGGAGAGCACTATACGGTTTCCTAATAAAGTTTGGAATTTGCATTTCCAGCTGGAGAAACACAAATTGACTTAAGGTGTCAGAAAGGGAAATAGAAGAAGAGATAGGAGTTTCACTGGTGTGTGCTGGACTTTGAATGTCGAATAATTTCGCGATAAATTATGCACCAACCATGAAATCTTATGGAAAGGTATAAGCTGGATGAAACTGTAATTTAAACAAGGCTTTGACTCATGCATGCTGCACGACTTAACAGAAGATATTACTATCAGATTTTGGTTAAAATACTGTTCATATTCATCTAATTTGACCGCAAATTTCTACGGCATTAATTCTTTGTTTCGTTAGAAATATTTATATTAGATTAGACATTAAAATCTTTTACAAAAGCTTTACATAACGCAATTCAATGCTGACTAAATTCTTGATTAGAATCCATTTGCATTTTGAATATTACAAACAATGTCCCATAACAAAGTAATGTTTATATTTCATTATTTATAAACTGAATTTTATGAATATTTTACGCTGAAGATACAATTTCAAAAGTCTGACATTGTTTCCATTCTAAATTTCTTGTTGCGAAATTAATTTTATAAAATGTACATGTAATACATAAATACCAGTTTTTTAAGTGAAGGAGCCGAGAGTTATAGTTTATATGGCACAGTACGAGATGTTAGGTTAGGTGTCATCCTTCTTTTTCCTATGACTCATTAAAGATCGGATGAAAGCAATTACGTACGACAATAATTAATAATTTTTTTAATGCTCGATCAAGAACAATCTTTGATTTTTACGAAGCCGAAAAAAAATTTTATCATATACAAAAGTGAACTTTTGGTGCCAAAAAGAAAATGGAAATGGCCCTATTAAATACGTTGCAACAAATGGATTAGCTAAAATTCATCAGCAAACGATTATTGTCAGGGTAAATTTGTGTTAGTTAAAGGCTAATGCACGCGTTTTGTATAATGATTTGATTTTGATGTTGCAGTTTCGGTTTATGATTGTTAGGTTACATGATGCCGAGAATTAAAATGTTTTTAATATTTCGCACGAGCATTTTTCCTCCCAAAAGACATGTTCCACCGAGTCTTGAATGTTTTCAGTCCACGTAATTTAACTTTTAATTTATTTCCTTCCAGTTTATGTTTTTTTTTTTTTTAGTGGATGCATCAGCATTTACAAGCGGAACTTTTTGTCAGAAAATAAAAATATTCGTTTTTATTACTTGAATAAAGGCCATTCGAACTCATCTTCTCAGAGCCCTGTAAAACTGGAATTAATACCTAATTTTGACTCGCAAACAGGTTAAATGGAAGCACTTGAAGGAAGATTTCTGTAGATTTTGAGGATGAATCGAAGGGTCAGATAGGAATAAGCATCATCATTTGCTGCTCAAGATATTAATCCCATGATCGGATTTCAATCAGCTATCTAGAAGAAGCCCAATGTTTAATACCATTCGAAAATGAAATTTATAGATAAATCTCCCGCGACTTGTATTCCTTGTGATGTTGTAACTATTAAGCATAAAAAAATTTATCTCGACAGGATAAATCGAATGGATCTACTGATTTGCATACGGAAACGATGGCAAAATAGAAACTTTTTCGCGAAGGTTGATCAAATATATAGACGCAGATTACGAGTTCAATGCTCAGCTTGCGGGATGAAGCGAACCTTAGTTACTTACATAGTGAAAGAATAGGTTTACAGGCCAACTAGAGATCAAGACCGGACCACTGGCTTTAAAAAACTTCCTGAGTATTGCACGAAGTCTAACACCACACGCGGAAAAGCGTATTTCCCGCATTTTCGACCCTAATCAGCTATATTAACGCACCTAAAGTAAGGAGAGTTTCTTCGCCTTATATGAAAGAGGTGGCGGAATTATTAGGTACGCGGTATTCTCGATGAAATGTTAGTGCCGATCCATGAAAAAAGAAAGTATTACCTTTCAGCCTTGTGAATCCTTTAACATTTGCAACCAACTTTTATGCCCGAATGCTCAGAGGAAAGCTTTTTTTTTTTTTTAAAGCAATGGAATCCACCTCGAAAAATACGGAAAACGTCTCCTTAAGCGCCGAACAGCAGCAGTGCACATCGGAAGCGTTTGCCTTTAAGCGAACGCCTCCTTGCGCAAGAGTTACAAGTAAAAAGAACTGTGAAAAATGTATGAAGCAAGCCAAAGGAGGAATAATAACTTCGAACGGGAATGCATAAATAATGTATGAGAACAGAAGGAGCCTAATATTACAATCTAAGCGAAAAATACCGTCACGTTTTACTAAATTCAATTTAACTTTCGTTACATAATTTTGCAAAAGTACTTGAGATAATGCCGAAAGAGCAGAGGTTATTTGAATGTGCCATTTCACTTTGATCAAAAATCAAATAGACTGCTTTGCATGAGAACAAAAAGTATTCTCCTCTTCAAAAACTAATGCAATTAGTTTTATTTTTTCTAATAAATTGCCGTCTCATTTATCGGTTATATATTGCGTTTTAAAAGTTTTACCACTTTTCCTTTTTTTTTCCCTCCCAGCAACACATCAATCGCTTGCAGTGTTTTCCTTAGAGAAATATTCACGGTGTAATAGATCATTTAGTTTCCATTGGATCATAAATAATTTTTAAAGGAAAGAAGGAAAAAAAAAAAAAAAGGAGAGAGAGAGGAAAGTGCGGCAAGCAGAGAGATGCTTGCGGAAAACGGGAAAAAATAATAAATAAAATTCTTCCGGAAAAACCCGCCTTCTACCTTTGAATTGCATTAAATCGGGGCCTTTTCCTTGGGCCATAAATTTTGTATTTCTTGCACTTTCCACATTTCTTTGTCAATAATTTCCCATCGCAAAAACCCAAATTCGCTAATTTCCCAAGAGTTTTGTCCAGAGACTGACCGGTAAATGGAGCAACTGATAGATGCGAAATAAATATAATAAACAATCGGATGAATCTGCGGTTACCACAGTGGAAGAAGCGCATCGAAAATCAAAATCCCGGTTCATTTTTGGAAATTTTTAACAATGTTTTTCAATTCCTCGATAATTGATGTAGAATATACGTTGAAATTTGAGGCATCTGCTTCCTGGGACTATTGAAACGCGAAATCCTGATCGTCGTCCGTCTAAATTTTACGGGGCTAATGTCATTTAATTCCCGCCCTTTGAAAAGCCTCCGTTTTTACACAATCGCAACCGAGTTATTACCGTGATAAACTGAAATGAACACGTATCATCGCTGTATGAGAAACAGGTCGGGTGTATAGAGATGTCAGGTATCGGGGATAATTTTAAAAATTCCAACTTATCAACCCGTCCTCTTGCACCTTACGGCTGGTCCAAGGGCCAAATTGCAAAAGGAAAAATTTTTTGCTTTGAACGAGTACATTTATGAAGATCGGAAAAATTTTCCCGGGCAAAAAAACCACGTCAAAAAATGAGACTGGACGACGCGCACAGACATTCTCCTTCTCCAGGAGCGCCTCTGCATCGTCTGCATTTTCATTCCGGCATTGCTCCGCAACAACCAAATCCGGTCGGGAATCAGTTGGTGCGAGAAACTAACGCATTAAAATCCACAAGGACCGTGCAGCCGGGTCTCGTCCAAGCATTTTTCCACTCGTCTGATTCGCAAAGTTCCGAACTGTCAGAAGATGTTCCCGTTTCCAATTCCGCCCAAAAGCGAGCGTCAGACTTGGGGATAAACCAAGGAAGCAGAAGAGGACGGAAGGGAAGAAAAAAAAAAAGAACCTGAAAAATAATTAAGGATTCTTTTCACTGTTCCCAACAAAAATGTCACCCTCCTAACGATCCCGTTTCATATTACTGCACCGGAATATCCATTTCACGTGGCGATGCGACTTTTCCGTTCCCCCGGATCCCGCCTCTTCCGTCGCAGGCACCGGAAGAGAGAAATTTTCTTTTGAAACCTGCCACGTCCACGACTCCCGGACCGAGATGCCTTATTAAATCGGCAATTCCGGAGGTGATTCCATCGGGTCTGCGTCGCCCGTTCGTATTTCAAGCCGCAATCCGAGTTGTTTCTGTGCGGATTCATCGCGTCTCGAACGCGGTCCTGCCTCGATTCGAACAAAATAATTAGCTCGGCCGTGGATTTCTATCGCTGTTTGCACTCCCCGGAAAAAAACTCAATTTGCCACGTCCCCTGCATCTCGTCAAATTGTTCACTTCCATATCGGAGCGATCCCGATGCTCCCGAATTTATTATTCCGAAACCTATTTTCGGGCCGCAGATGACTCCGCTGCAGCTCTCGCCCGAAAGCGGAATTATGGATGAAAATGAGAGCAACCGGGATGAAAAAAAAAAAAAAAATGCTCCTTTCAAAGGAACCCAACTGTAAAAATAAAAAGTTTAAAACTAGGAAAGAGAATTAAATTTCCCTGCCCCTGATCCCCGTAAAAACAAAAAAAAAAAAAATATATATATTTTAAATTTTTTTACGCAACGCGAACACGGAATTGTCCTTTCAACCTCCGTCATAAATGGATTTGCGGAAAAAGATAAAAATTTTGCCGGGGGAGAGAAATTTGCTTTGCAATTCGAATGGAAATCGCGAGCTTTGCAAGGGTCCCCTCTGAAACCATTAATAAATAATACATGAAAAAGCCCTTCGATGGCTCCCGACATCTAAAATTCGAATCAAAACGAGCCAGTGAAAGCCCCGGAATTGTCTAGCGTATTATATTTGCAGTAAAAAAAAAAAAAAAAAAACATTTTTAGATTCCTCCGAACGGGGGTAAAAGTTCCTTAAGGGTACGATCTCCCCCGCGCCCTTAATAATTGATTTCAGTCACATAAAAGCGAAACGTGATTTAATTCTTTTCTTGTATCGATTATTTTGGGTCTTCTGCTACTTCACATCCGAGCGAGATGGGAAATCCCGCAGATTTTCGAGGCGGTCATTTCAATCCTGGAATTTTTCTAAAGTCCCCGTCTCTCTCTCTCCGACGCGCTGTCGGATGTCGAAGCTGGGACGCCGCCTTCTGCTTGTATCGCATCAGAACGGCAGAGCGGGGGGGGGGGGGGGGGGGGGGGGGGGGGGGGGGGGGGGGGGGGGGGGGGGGGGGGGGGGGGGGGGGGGGGGG
>JAOWBB010003559.1:0-36649 GCA_028565995.1 Ricinus marginatus | reverse complement strand
GTAAAATTTCGGGCGGGGGGGAGGGGGGGGGGGAAACACTCAGCGAAATGTTTCCAAAAGGCCACGGGAAATGTCTTAAGGAATAACTCTAATTGATAGAATCATTTTCGGTCTTTTAAACATTCATTCCAGTTCAAAACTTTCATTAAGACTTTTGCTCGGTTCCCTGGTTCAAATGAAGAATTAAAACTTTCCCGAAACGGATCAAAAGAATTGCGATTAACGGCAAAGCTGCGAGGGATTTCCCTCCCTTTCCTCGGAAAAATAAATACAGATCGACTACCTGGACCGAACCGGCGGAAAGGTTTCCTTTTCGGAGTCGCACGTCAGAGGTCCGCCCGGCGGAGCGACACCAGGGCCTGCAGCGCTTCCCCCTTCTCCCACGGCCGCAGCAACAGCGGGCGAATCTCCGAACAACAAAGCGGGACCGAAGTCCTGGATCATTAGCATGTTGATTGGTTGAGTGATTGAGCTTTCTCGGAGCGGGAGCAAATTCAGAATTTAAATTAATTCATTTTTAACATAAAATTGATTCCGAAAGCTCTTAAATTAACAATGATTAAACTATATAAATCCTAACTGTAACGCATGGCTAAAGTAGAACAATATATTTCTCAGCTGCCACAATAAAATTCGAAATAATAATAATAATAACAGAGCGTTATAGACGTGGTAATGGAGTTAAATTACGCTATAAACACAAAATCCTTCTCAAATAACCCTATTAATATTTTTCTGAAATTCGGGTATCGGGCGTCCACCTTTGATGATGCAAAGTAGAAACCGATTAAATAAACAGTTTTATATGGTAAATTAAATTAAATACCACAAATACTCGTCTACTTTCGTTCCAGCCCCGTTCAGCCAATCAAAAAGGCAGATATTTCCAGAATATTAAACAATTACGTTGTGTGATGTGTAAATCACCATGGCTTTTAAGGGTTCCTCGGTAATTTTATGCGTATTGATTTTCGGCGGGCGAAAAGAGAAGGGAAAACGCACAAAGCTGTTGATCTGCAGCGTTTGAACCGGGGCTGCAGCTAAAAAGAGGTTCGCACCTTCGCTGAAGGGCCCTTAATCAATCTTTTCATAAAAAGAAGATACTTTAGCAAGGGTTCTGACGGAAAATCATTAAACTTCCCTTTTTCGCTCGTTCCGACTTCATTTTTTTTTTTTTTTTTCCCGAGCTCAAGAAATCTTTAAAGCGATTCCGTTTCGGCCGCCGCGGGAGGAAAACCGCCGGGAAAAGCGAGCTATTGAAATTGTGAAGAATTTTCCAGGGCCTCGTGCGAAGGGCTGTCGACGTCTCGATCTCGTGTCGTAAATCCTTTAAAAAAAAAAAAAAAAAAAATTTTTGTCGCGGTCACGAAGAACGCGTGCCCAAAAGTGCGACTCCCACATTTTGGTCGCTAAAGACCGAAGTCACATTTTGGAGTTTGTCAACTGATTCGCGTCCGAGCGCCGTCAAAGACGGGCCGTTTCCCGTTGTCCGGAGTGCACCGGAAACCAGGTTCTGCGCCTGGAGGCTCAACCTCGCTCCCGGTTCCCCAAAATGCAGCAACTGCGCCCCGACTTCCGCGCTTTTTCAATGCTCGTCAAGATCTTCGCGGATGAAGATTCCGCCTTTCAATTAGCATTTTTGCCTCCGAAAACGATTCTCGCGATTCCCTGACGCTTCGCGACATTTGCGAGGAAATAAGTTTCCTTCCTTTACGAAATTTTAAGTCTGCAAACGTGTTTAAATCATTCCATCTGCTGTCTTCAGAATGTAAATCTCAATTCTAATTACGTCTAAGCGGCTAATATTTTAAACTAACTAAAAATCAAAAGTTGAGAATTTAAATCATGAGATTTGCTTTAAAATTAAATGCTTCACTGTCCTTTTTTGAGGTTTTCCATTCACTGAGAAATGGGTTTGAAGAAATTATTTAGACCGGGTATTCCCAACAAAAGAAGGGATCCCTTGCCTCGTGCATAAATGATGGTAATCCACGAAGGAGTACCTTTTACAGACAGCGAGCCAAAGGGTTTTATTCGCGAGGCTTTTGCCTCTTTTCCCCATTAAGATCGCTCAAAATTTTTGGCGTCGGTCAGACAGCACATAAGAGTCATATTTTAAATGAAAATAACAAGATACAAGCAATCGGCGAGACTCTTCACATTCCCTTTCAATCACCGTACGGCTTTTTGAAACGTTCGTCATCCCATCCTCGGTCGCGGCAATTTATTCTTTGTGGTTGAAATTGCTCCAAGAGGCGATCTTGTACGGCGTTCGGACGAATCCCGAACCGGATCACGAAAAGATGCCAAATGTGAACGGCTGCCCCGTCAAACGGGGGCAATCTTCTGTTCTCTAATCCGCAGCACCTCTTCCACAGGGCGCAACCCCTGCCGCCCTTTAGTCGCAGAAACCGCAGACCCCTTCGGGCTCCTTTACATTTCCATACAGGCAGGAGTCGCGATCGCACGTCGCACTTTGAAACTGGATATTTTCTCGTCCGCAAACGATCCGGTTTTTTTGTAAAAAATTTTCTTTTAACGTAACCTAAATTTCGGTTTCCATCGAATTTCGATCCCAACAATTACATCAGAATTAAAGAATCAGATTTACAGAAATTTCTTTTTTGTTGTCCGAAAGATGTTATTAAAAGCGAGTTGATAGGAAGAATAACCGACATGGAAATGGAAAAGGAAGAACGTTTAATATAAGAATCGTGCGCATCTCGGTAGACGAGAACTCCTCCCTCGACTTGTGAGGTCTTTCCTCGGCAATGTATAGGTATAAAATGTATCAAAAAACTCTTGTTGTATGTATATAAATCCGGGGAGATGTGAAAAAATAAAAATGGTTTTGGTCACGGAATACTGCCCGCGTGACCTTGCCGGCGACAAGAAAAGTACACGGAGTACCTGCTCCCAGATTGTCAGAACCTGCAGGGAAAAGCAACTTGAGAGTTCGGAATCGCAACTGACGCAAGATGGACCGGGGAGGCGAAGCCGTTTCTGGTGTTACGAAGAACGCTGGAAATAGGTCCCTCGATAAACAAGCCCCGTCGAGAAACGAAACGGCAGCATTAATATCTAAATTCCCACCGCAAAACCTAAAAGGATACCTCAGACACAATAACCATAAAGTTTCGTGGAGAGCGTGAAGAAGCAACGGGTCTGCGGAAAGATCTTTGAATCCTGAAAGTGCCCGTTTGCAAAAGGAATCGACTTCGTTTTGATGAATAAAACTAATTGGAGGCAGATCGAGAACTGGGAAATGTCCCCATAAAGATAAATATTAACAATTCAATCCTGGTCAATGCAATAAGTTCCAACGTCTATCCTTCCGTTAAATGTTTAACGTGCAGCAGCAGCAGCAGCAGCAGCTCCACTTTCCCGAAATCCGCTAAAATCGACGGGAAGGTGAGAAGGAGGGCAAGGGATGCTCAAGAAAAGAGCAATAAAACAGCTCGGTGAATTTCCCAGCCTGCTCTGACCGTTGAATAAGAAATGTAAAAAACGCGTTCGGATCTCCGACGGGTTGGGATGCCGAACCGAGGTGGACGAAGGCGAGCTGGGATGACGTCGATTTTCAAAAAGAATGTTCGTCACCTAATAATTTACAGGATGAAGCCACTCGGAAAATCCTCGAGAAACGCTTTCCCGCAGATGACAATCGGTGCAGAACCGAGAGCGGGAGTCCGAAAGACCAAGCGTAGGAAATTGGAATCCTGCCGGATTTAATGTATTCCTGTTGCCTCGGATAGCGCCTCTGCCCTTCTCCTGTTTTTCCGATGCCCCGTCGCAATAACGACGCCCCCTCGAGGTTCCGTTCTCCATTTAATCGAGGAGTCTCCTCCAAATCCGACACTGATGCGATTGCTGCGGCGCAATTTTCCGGGACGCCAACCTTTTACAAAAAAAAAAAAAAAAAGGTTCTAAATCATAAGTTGCTCGCAGATAATTTCCATCTCCCGGCCTTAAATTCCGCAGGGGGAGCCGAAGCACTTCGCCCTTCTCGTTTTTCCCGAAGTTTCGGATTATTCGGAGTTCGTCTGATGCGCCGGAGATGGCACCCTAAACGGAAGGAAGATCTCTATCGTGCCGAACCGAGGAAGCGCCTCGCTTTCCGGAAGTCCCGGCGTTTTCGGGCGGGGGGGGGAGGAAAAAAAGTCGATTCCACCCTCTCGTAAATTCGGCTAATTACCCCATAAAGGGCAGCAATCTTCCACTTCGTTTTCCCGACGGCGTTTTGCCAGCGGGAATGCGGCGCTCGCGTCACAAAGGGAAAATGATTCGGGACGCGGACGGGAAGGGAAAATTTGAGCCGAGACAATTTGCAACGTGTCGACGAATGCAGAAGCGTCCGAGGAGGTTCAAGCGCGGGCCAAGCGAACGGCAAACGGAAAAAGAAAATTGAGAAAAATCGCGCCAGACCTAAACCTGACCTTACATAGTTCAATCATTGAACAATTATTGCGGTCATCAGTAAAAATTCGCCATAAATCAGGGATAAATATTTTATTTTGCGTTATGCAATGCATTTTTACGCGATCGCGTTTTTTTCACAAATTCATATTTGCTGGTAAAAACGTTATTTTTGCCGCAGCGGGCGTCAACCCGCATGATGGATTCCTTTGACCTCCAAGGCGGTGCTGCGGTCGCCGCCGCCGCCTTCAAATGCGGATTTGTTTCTCGCCCCTCCGGAATGAAAAATCCGGCTCCTGCTGTTAATTCCCGATCGAACGAACAAACCCCCTCATCGTGCGAAGGCAGCAGCTCTCAACGGGGATTTCACGAAACGAAGAGCAGAAAAGCGGAACGCCGGGAGTCGGTCGCGTTCTATGGTCGGCGAAGGGGTCGTAACCATTTCCCGCCCCTTCCAACAAAGGTAAATTTATTTTGATTAAAAGTTTTGACCATCCCGAACCCAATCCACTTTTGATTCTGATATTTGTTTTTCCGTCCCATGGACTCTCCACTCCGGGATATAAATTCAATTTTTTAATAAGGGAGTGCACGCCAATAAAAAAAAAAAAAAAAGAACGGACGCAGTCCACCGGCCAAGCCGTCTGCTTCTCCGCGGCAGCAATTCAAGATCAGCATTCCGAGTGCTGATGCACTTGCTGGTATAATGCGCGGGAATAACTCGCTGGCGAATGTACACCATAATCCTTTCCCTTTTTCCCGAAGACTCATAATCCGAGGTGTCTCACGGCTAATCGCGTTTCGGCCTCGCCTTTTCCGTCGGGTTCCTGTCTTCCATCCCCCCGGTATCCCCCCGCAACAGTGCCATCCCCCTGGAAGCTTGTACTTAATCGCATAACTTCGGTTCCATTTTCCGGGCGCGAAAACTTGGCGATTTACATTTCAAAGTAACGTCTCTAATTGCATCTGCATGCTTCAAGTATGCAAACACTTTCTTCTCCGGGCAATTCCCTGTTTGTCCCTCGTGCAGAGTGCCTTCGGTGTGCCGCGAGCTCCGTTCGCCGATCTGCGAGACCCGGCTGTTTTCCCCTTTGGGAACGGTCACTGGAAAAAACACGAGGACTTCGTTTTCCTCGCAATTTTCGGGGCCCGCGCCATGATCCGTCTACGTTTTTACGCTATTCAGACCGTTTCCGGAACCTTCTTCCGGTCGACTTGAAAACCAAAGAAACGAAATCCCTCGTTCAGCTGAGAAACTACCATTTTAAGTTTGTGTAATTGTCATAGACGGTTTCGTTCGTTTGGAAAGCTCCTTTTTTTTTTTTTTAAACACTCAAATCCGCTGTATGTGATTTCCTAACTTTTTCGAGAGTCAACATGAAAATTTTCCCAATCGGTGTTTTACTCCTTCCGCGGGCGGTATCTTTTTCAGCATTATCGTAATTATTTATAAATCTGAATGGAAGAAGAAAAAAAAAAAATTTCTTTTCAGTTCGAGATCTCGCCACATTATCATGTACAGCCGGATTGATTTAAAGTCATTTTCTGTATCTCAAAGCACTCTGCTCCTTCCTCTGATGAGAAATTTAGTAAAATCTTGCTTCTTTGGCTTTATGTGCTGAATTCATTTCATCTGCCTTCTGCTATTATCTCTCCGTTTTCAGTCAAAAAAAAAAAAAGAAAATCTTTTATTTAACGTGCAAATGCGTAATTACCGGCAAGAACTTAAAATTGCCTTGCGATTTTTCTTTTCTTTTACTTCTAAAAAGGAGTTAGTTGATGTTTTAATTTTACATCACATTTTTTTTTTCTTTTTCTTTTCTTTCTAAAATGCAGGATGAAGAATCCTCCTCGCCCTGGAAGATCATCGATTAAGGAAGGTAGAAAAATGTGTCAGGCCCCGAATATCATATTTTTTTGAGGCTCTGCAACAACCAACCGTATTTCTCCATCTGTGCGATCCCAGGTACGAGGAGTGAAAAATCAAAAATGATCGCAGCCTTTAAAACATACGAGGGTATCCAAAGGGGAAGCCTTTTGATGTTGCTGTGAAAAATGTCCATTTCGAAGTGTAGATGTCCGCGTTTTAACGCCTTAGAACGCGAAAGTGAATTGAGGATAAGGGAAACTTTCAATTTCTTCAAAAACGTTATTTATTTAAATATATGTCCATAATTTTTGGGCTATACATTTATTTGAAGTTTTTTCCATTTTCATTTTCCGAGATAATTTATTTCTCAATTTGATTTCCATATTATCAAGCTGGATTTTTTAAAATTGAATTCCAGCTTAATCAGATTTAATTTAGTAACGTGTAAAACAGTGTTTTTAAATCAGAAATAATTTTATTATACACATGTGAGCTTCATATTGCATTACATGCAATAAGCCGATGAATATATCTGATTAATTCAAAAATTTTCGACACATTCTAAATCCTAACGATGTACATTTTCTCGATAAACCAATTTCTGTCCTATCTTAATTCTTTACTCTTTATCCAGAACAGACTCACAGTTTGACTCCTTGTCTGTGGCCCTTCATTCGTTTTCGGTTTTCCTATTTGCAGCAGTCAAGCTTTCGGCCCCCGTCTGATCCTTCTAATGATACATCATATATATTTGATCAAGTTTTATAAATATTGACCAGGCGCGAAAACTCTTTTTACATCATTTTTCCCATAATAGAGAACTTTCCCTTTTAATTTTTCAGGAGATTTTCATTTCATTTTCCTTTTATGCCGCTGATATTTGATAGGTGCTTGATAGTTTCCTTATCGCGATGCTACCATACTTTCTTGGCGTTCGATAAACTTGGCGGAGCACGAGGGTACACTTAGATATGTAAATGAGGCGTATGTATAAAAGTTGAAAAAAGTGGAACGGATTTTTTTTTTTTTAATGATGAAAAACTCTGCGCGAGTTTTCCGCCAGTGAAATTTTCTAAATATGACAAAACTTTCTGTCTGAAATTCTTCCAGAAATCAATTACTCGACCCTGCAAATTAGACCGAAGATTAGAAACTTCCGTAAGGAACTAAAAATTACAAAAAGTTTTCCGCCCGTAGGTTTCCCAGCAACAGGACCATCGCTGCATAATAAAATTCCTGTTGGAAAGCCTCTGTACAGAGTGGTAAAATACTTACGATAACGATAATTTGAATTCCTCCGCTGCATTTGCCTGGCTTCACCGTCTCTACAGTTGGAGCTCCCATTCTGCAAGGGCAAGATCAGCGGACCCATTACCGCGACCTACCGTAAAAAGGTAGCTCCGACATTTTATTTTTTTAATTCGTTTCTATTTTCCCCCGGGATGGGGGAAATTACCGGAACGGAAAAATCGAAAAGAAAATCATCACAGATTACATGTTTATACAGCATCCGGATTTACTCTTGAACGTTGGATCTATTTGAATTTCAATCGGAGCAAACTGCGACATTTCATTTGACAGTAAAAAACCTCCAAAGTTCTTTTTATTTTCCGCAGCGGCAAACGGCGAGAATTTTGCGTCCATCGTCCCTTTATGTAACACTAAAACAAACAGCGATTTTGGTCGGCTATGGACGGGGAAGCTCTCAAAAACAAAAGTTCCACCATAACGAGAAATTTCCTCTGAACTGAATTTGGGGAACTGTCACGATCGCGGGTTTTCACCAATGCTGCGACTCCACTTATTACACGCCGTTTGCCCCTTGATGTGATCTAATGACCCGAAAACTTGGATCAGTCTCGGATTTTACCGGACTCAATTTCAACGTGAATCAGTTTTCACATTGTTACGAACTGCACCGAAAGCGGTCGCGGAGTCTTTTGTCCGGGCAAAACACAATTACAGGCAGAGGAAGATCACTGGAGAACAGGGAAAGGCGGCAGGTCCCAGTGGGCTCACAAAAATATTAACGAACGTGGACGAAATCGGACGCGAAACTGCCGAGGGGAATGCAAAGCCGAATCGGATTTCGGCGAACAGACGCAGAAATTTGGGAAAGGTTCCGCGATCAAAACCTGAAACCGAAAACTTTTTTTTCGGACCCAACCGAACCCTCGGCAACGACCCGAAGAATTTTTCACGTAGACTTTCGATGATTCCGTGGCAAAAGTATTTTTTCCAAAAATCAAATTTCCTAATGGCGAAGACGAGATCGGTGCGGAGTTCGAACCTCAATTGAATATCGATAATTTCCCGGAGTTAAATCCCATTCGGGGGGGGGAGGGGGTTGGGGGGGACAAAGTTTCTTTTCCGGGACAGCCATTGAAGGCAGAAGGTAGGGAAAACCGTTGGAGGACCATAAAAGTAAAATGGGCAGAAGAAAGCAAAAACTTTTCCAATTTTTTTTTTTTCCTTCGAGGCGTGAGCACATCTTTTCCCTTTCCTTCCGCAGGACAGAACTGGATTGGAAAAACTGACTGATGCATGTTCGACTCGAACAGGTCAGAGTGCTGACGCCTTCGGCCGTAAAAGCGCGCACCCAGAACAAGTGCGGATACCCGTCATAATGCTCCGGGAAACTTTTTTTCCTTTTTGCACGCAGTTTCCCGACAGACAATCGAGCAGAACTATGAATTTTCCACGGGGAATTTACAACTCTTCGAAAAAAAATTTAATTCAACTTTCCTTTTCCTACTCCTTTATCTTATATATTCAAGCGGAAAAGAAATTTAATAAAATCTGTTTAAATTGATTTAATAATTGCCCGAGCCTTTTCACGTTATATTTCATCTTTATGAGCTGTATTAAGTTTGCCTTTCAATAATAACGATTTAAACAGCTGTCGTTATAGTTAAAATATAAACAGCAATTAATAAATCGGCCTTCATTTTGACTTTTACATTATTCATACCGAATTAAAAATTTTTTATCTTTCGAAATTTACCACTTGAAACAATCAAAATAAATAATTTTTGTGATGTTGAAATTGTGCGATTTTGATACATTTTCATTCACTTTGTGATTAACGATTCGTGGGAAATATAAAAAAAAAAAAAAAAAACCAAAGATTCCTTTTGCAGTTTTAGAATGTTTTAAGTCGTTTTTGACCGATTCGTCGTTGAAGTAATTTCGACGGGCTTACAAATGAAGAAGTATGTTAAATTCGAGAAGGAGACGATTCGAAATGTCCCGGAATGAAAAGAAATATCGTTTGAAGTCTGACTCCAATGACAAATGTTTCAGTATCGGAAAAGTGAGCTGGAATATAAGGGAAACATTCGGCAAAAGTGTTCACTCTCATTCGTTATCTCGGAAAAACTGCTTTAAGTCAAATGAAGGAAAAAAGTCATTTTGGGAAACGTCAGGAAGGAAAATGGGGCAATTGATTGACTGAACCGTCTTCACTCCCCCTCAGAATCACCCTTAAAAGCTTAACTTCGATCCTCCGCAGTCACCGCCTTCTCTAAACCGTAAGCAATTTCATCTGGTAAAAGCTGCGAGATCTCATTTTTCCACTTGCTATTTGCTTTTTCCCACGTATGAAACCGAAACCGGGTCCGTGTCCGAGGGGAGGGAAAAATCGAAGGATCGAGCCGAGGAGGAAACCTCGAAAAATTGGGCAATCAACCACACTTGTTATCGTACAATGGTCCCAAAATCAGAGCGAAAAAAGTAATATTAAAGAATTATGAGAGAATGGGAAGGAAAGGTATAAATTCAATATTTCAGCCCCGCCAAGGATGGAAGTTTCCGGAAGTGAACCGACGACGGTGAGAGCGGAAGAGGAAAGGCTTTTCGCCCATCGAAAATGTGTCGCACTCCGTGCAGAATGTCGCTTTTCCGCGACCGGGAACCTGCGACGGATTGGTCAGAATCTCCCAAAACGATTGCGGGACACGTCCCTTGATTTGCTCTGCTTTCAGAATAAGCGACGGACAAATGCGCAAATCCAAACGGTTATAATAAAAAAGAAAATCACCATAAATCGAAGGGTCTGCGAATATATTTGAAATCTATAAATCCATCTTAGAATCCATTCGGTACGGGAAAAAAAATAAATAAAATAAAATATCCATTCAAACTGACTCGCGGCAAAATTATGGGAAGCAAATTTTGCTTTTTCGCAACGTAGAAATGTCGGAATGAATGAGTGTTTAATTCAAACGTAAAGTCGGAATGATTGCTTGCTGAGTAAGGTGTACCATTCGATTTTCAGCATTTTTACCGTCCGTGAGGATTGCTGCTGCGAGCGAGGCGGAGGACCGCTCAACAAATGAACGGGAAATGGGATGAATATTTTTTGTGCAACATTCTTCCCGCGGAAGCTCCACAGCACTGAAACTTCCTTGCCACTTTGCTAAACCGTTTTACAGCGGCAAAAACTGCTGTGGCTTTGAAGTTTTTTCGCTTAAAAAAACTCCCACATTCAGGTGACATTTATGTGCAAACAAAGGCGGTGCCTATCGCTGAGGGAAAATATACTAAAATTTACTTTTTCTGCTTATTTATGAGAAAAACATGAGAGGATCGTCGGCGAGGGGTTAGTTTAAGTTTAAGTTTCAAACAAAGATCCGAACTTGTTAAGATTTCATATTTTATTTATTGAATATTGATCTAAACAAGAGCTTTTTTCCCCCCCCCCCCCCTCTGTTCTTTATTTATATGAGAGCTGAATTTATTTCTTAAACTTTTTTGCTGAGTTTAATCAGCTTTGAAAAACTTGTAAAAGAACTATTATTTTCATCCACCGCTTTAGCATGAAAACTTGATGGTTCCGAAAAATCGAAGAAAAGCTAGAAATGTTTGTTATTTGTCCTCTGCGACGAGCAATTGATGCTTCCACAATCCGCTAATTGTTAATATAGAGGTTTAAATATTTTGCTTTTTTTTGAAGTGACCGGAATCGATGAAAATTTGACTCGCAGCCATTTCTACTTGCCGAGAAAGCGTGTCTATCGCTGAACAATTTCCAGCAGCACGAATTTGTAAGAAGAGGAAAGTTTCCATCACTTCACGGAAGCTCTTAACTAAACTAGACATATATTACGAGAAGGTAACTGAACTCCAGCAAAGAAGCGTTGCCTCTGCGGAATGAAAATGACTGATCTGATTGATTTAAACGTGGCAGGGAAGTAAGCGGCATTTGCCCTGGAATACAAGGTGAGGAAAAGGTTATGCCTCCTTTCGGGTAGACAACCTCACGTTCCCCAGCTCTGACGGTTACAACCAATTTAATGCGACGGGTTCCCACAACCCTTTCAGGTTTGGCTATTTACCCAACAAATAAGGGTGGGAACTTGAATTTTCACACTTCTCTAATTATTACGTTCTTTTTTGTTAGCTTTTCACAAAATCATTCTCGGGCAGCCAAAACCTTGATTTGGAACTTTATTCTCCAAAGCAAATACCTCGTCTAAAGATCGTATTTATTTTTTTTCTGCCGGAGGATCAGTCCCTTAGAAGAAATATTTTGTCGGTGCCGTGCAACAGGACGCAGCGGTCCGAAGCGCATTCACATATGAATATTATGGTCGGAACGTGTGGGCATCCGAAACTTTTTTGTCTTTTTTGAAATTCAAATGTTTGAATTAAAACTAAATTATGGACTCAAATCACGCGTCCGATTAGCGCAAAAGACCGGTTGTCCGACTTTCGTACCTGTAAAAAATACAAAGTCCTTTCCCCACACCGAAAGCGACCGGGAATTTTTCCAGAAAGGCTCTCTGTGTCCCACCACGGAAAGATTTATTTCGACCGGCGATTTCCAGCTTGGGAACCAGGTTCCCAAACAGAAAAAAAAAAAAAAAAGGCAATTTTAAAAGAAGGAAAGATTGAAAAACGAGATTTAAGGCTCTCCCCACCGGAATATAAAGTGTAAGGAAATTAAGATAAAACAAGTGATACCTTCTGATGACCCCGAGGTCGATGGTGCACTTGATCCTTTGTCCGAGGCGGAGAACCTGAAATATGCAGATGAAAAATTCGTCTGCGGGAAGGAAAATTATGAAAAATCGCGGAGCCGCAGCCTCCTGAATCGGGTATCATAAATTGCGGTTCGGTAACGAGGCACTTACAACGGATTCGGAAGCCGCCCTTCCTCTGCATTTTCCATTTTCACTCATCAACAGTCGCGAGTCGGTCGAATCAAACTAACGTTAAATCCTTTTGACCTTCTCATCATTCTCCAGCTCCTTCCGCGGCAGCAGCACGTCAGAACGTCAGCAGTTTGCTCCGCGCTTTCGACTCGGTCGCGGACGACAATATTTTCGACGAGGCGTCGGTCTCCGGCCGCAGGAGGCCCGGCAATCTCGCACGCGTCTCGGACCCACGGCCATTTTGTATTCCATCCCTTAAACGAGGCCGGAAAAACGATGCAACCCAAGCTCCAGTGCCAAGTTACCTATATGACTCTTCGTTCTCGAGTATATTTCATTTAACGTCCTATTAGGGAAGTAACTTACTCTCAGTAATTGAAACTTTAAGCACGGAAAAATTCTTTCTTTTGCCTACGCTTAACTTAACATCGGGAAAACTTTTACCCGGAAAAATCTTCAATTTCCTTTTCCTACCTCCAATATTTTCCTCCGGCAAATCTCTTAATGAGAATTCCCCTGCCTTCTTTTTTTCTTCCCGTTCCTCTGCCACTGCTTCCCTGCCACGAGCATAAAAACCTCTTTTCTCGCTCTCTTCGTTCCTCTACGTGTTATTCCGACAATAATGTTAATTTTTATTATTATTGCCATCGCCTTTGTTTATCCTTTTCCTTTTCAGACAATCGTTCCCCGCACCTGTTGACCCTTTTTCTCCCGTACGGGTGAAGTTTCCCTCGGGAAAACCATTCCCGTGACTCTTCGTCCCGCTCGTCTTCCTCTCGAATTCGATTTCCGTCGTCGCGAGACGGTGGAAACTCGCACCTTACGGAAGGTATCGAAAAAGCCCTTCGTCGTCGGAGGGTGGATTATACGAGGTCGCCATTTCCGGCCTGATGACGGCCATTTTCCGGCAGGCAGAAGCATCGGTCGTGCCGGCAACGAAGCGTCCTGCGTATGCAGTGACTTTTCTTACCGAGATCCGGTGCCTCGTTGATTGCATTAAAATATACGCTTACTAAGGAGAATTCTATCTAAGGCAACAAAAAGTTGTTGGGAGCTAAAAGTCACGAACTAAAAACGAGGTGATTTTCGAGTGCCCGCGTAATATTTCATTGCTTTAGCAGGTTCTTTCTGCTGCTGGGATTCTCTTACGGAATAGTGAACGTTCTAATTAGAAAATTCAAATTAAAACAAAACCTCTTCGATTTATAAATATTTTATTTGCGAAATCTGAGACGTCTTTACGTTTGACGCGCGGAAAATATGTTAAAAGGTGGAATTTATTCGAATTTAGCGAACCCACAGAACGTTAAAAATGCTCAAAGTGCAGAAATCCAATTCCGTCGGAATACCGCACCAAAGCTTTTTCATCTCTTTATCATTAATCCGCGATTGACTCAAAATCGACAGAAAAACTTAGGTCCCAGTGTTGGAAGCAAATTCTCCGCAAAACAAAACGAGCCGAGGATTTTTCGCGTAGTTCGCATCGTGCAGGTTTCAGTAAGGCAAAGTGTTTATAAAAAGAAATGGCAAAGATCGCAAAAGAATTTATAAGGTTTCGCTTATTTTACCGCATAAAATTTCCACGTCTGTTTGCTGCATTCTCGACTCCAGAGCACGGCTCATGGAAACGGATCCTCCGCCGCCGCCGCCGCCGCCGCCGCTGCTGCTGCTGAACACTTCCCCAATATTATCCGACAAAAGCTCCCTCGGATCTCAAGAGCAATATTTACCACCGCATGCGATACCATTTTAATTAATGGCGTGTCATACAGGATGGGACAAAAAACATTTTAACATCAGTTTAAACACATTTATTAAAACCTGCAACAAGAGCTCTTGAAACAAAAAGATAGCAATGTCACTGATGCGTTTCCGAACAGATTCCCATCGAATCGATGCAGCCCTTGTGGGATGAAGGTTTCGACGCGGTATTTTGGGGCAAACCACAAGTAACCTAAATCCGAAAAACGTTTTTACTTTTGTGGAATTGCCCAATCGTAGGTGTTGGTACCTCTTAGGACTATGTGTGGGAAGCAACTTCGGCGGTAACAGCTCTGCATGAGAATCGGTCCCAGGCACACTCTCCCCGTACCTGGGTCGTGCCATCTTCTATAAGTGAAACCACTCATTTAACATTCTCTCCGCTTTGCCTCTGGCAGCTTCCGCTTTTCCCTCGGGCGGAAGCAAGTGGACGACGGGACTTTTGGGAGAACCAAGGAGGGGGGGGGGAGGGGAATTTTCTGCGCTTTCCTTCCCCGATCCCTTTTCCGCTGCCACGATTTTCCATCCGCATTTTCGCACTTTTTCTCCGCGTCGAGCTCGGTTTATTTTTCCCGTGAAAAACGCAAACAGGATAATAACCCGCTCCCTTATCTGATCCTTACGGCTCTGTTTTCGTGTTTCAGAAAGGTAAAGTGTGATTAACGGAAAAACATCAACTTTTAGCGCACCCCGAAAATATGATAATTAAAATGGCTCCGTGATTTTTGTGTTAATTCTCCTCGTGGCGGTGATTCGAGTTCCGAAGGGCGAAAAAAAATAAAAAAAAAAATCATCCCGACCGGGAAAACTCCAGAGTCCGCAACTTCCTCGGGATAACAAGCTCCGGTCCTCGTTTTCCGATATTTCGCCCTCGGCCGCTCCGCAACAGCAAAGATGGCAGACGCGAAAATTCGCCCCGCCGAACGCGCCGTAGGAGTACCCCAAAGTTCGTTCGCCGTTATGGACGCTGTCGCCCCTTTTTCAAATTATCTGCAAGCGAAAAAAAAATTCGTATCGATGCGACTGCTGATTCCCCATCGGCTGTAACGATCTAAGCAATAAGTTGAAAAGGGAATATTGGCGTTCTCTCTCGCGACCTGCCACACCGGTACGAGTGTGCCACGCTGATGTACCGTGCAAGTGTGCTGGCTTCCTCAGCCAGTCAGGAGCATTTAGTTTCGCGGACGAAATCCTCCAGAATTTGATCCTTTCGCGAGTGTTAAACGTACGTTTACATTAACTGCAACTTACGATCGTGCACCGAATGCGACAAATAGCGAAAAAATATGTACAGAAATAAAATATCCCGGCAGGGGGAGGGGGGTAAATAAAATATCCTTTCTTTTTTTGCCCTCACTCCACCCTCTGCATGGTAAAAAGGTAAAGCTTAGAAAAATTAAGATTGCATGGAAAGATAAACGGAATAACGAGCTGTCGAGATTTCAAGCGAGATTCCGCAGCGCTGCAAAACTCGACAGCTCTTTATTTTTTATATAATATTCGATACAATCTTAATATATATTTTTTCTTCATTTTTTTTTTTTTAATATTTTGCCGAACCATTAATGAGTCGGTGCCTTCACCCTTTTTGGGAAGCACCGCGTAAGGAGCAGCAACAAAACCCCAGGGAAAGCTTTTTTTCCTTTGTGATCGAGGAAAATTAACATGAAATTTTCCTGGCTTTTCTGAATTTCGAAATTTGACTCATAATCATTTCGGTCTTTAGCATAAAACACGCGAGACAAAAGTTTGACATTTGAAAATGTTCCCGATGAGAACCGGGATCCGGGGGTGAGTGGGGGGGGTGGGATTGGGGGAGGGGGTGCGAAGGAGGGAAGCATCTGCTGATTTTGGTTTTTACTTCTGTTCTCACTTGAAATCCCTCTTATGTGCTGACAACGTTTTTCCCGCGTTCGTTATGGGTTTGGAAATCAAATAAAATTTCGGATTCCCGGTTCTTAATTCAATTTTAATTTTTCATCGTTTTCAATGGTCCCAATTCCCCCCCCCCCCACACTGCTGAAAAAGATTCCCCGAGTATCATTCATTCCTGTTCGTCGCTCTCCCGCAGGCGTTGCAGCACAACATTTCCATCATCCCCCCCCCCGGATTTATTTCATTTTCACAACGCGTTTACCTTCCAGAATGTATATATGTGAGGTGTATCTGCGGCTCTTACATCCGCGGAAGTAAAATCAAATTTTAATTCACCTCCTTCTCGAAACAAAAACCCCAAAACCCGAGATATTTGTGTATATTTTTTTAAAATTATTTAAATAGCCTAATTATATCGCATCGGACCTAATCCAGACTTCGTTGGGGGTGAAAAAAAAAAAATGTTTTATATAAGCCATTAATAAAATTGAAAAATGTTTTTTTTTTTTTTTCGCGAAAGAAGAGTTTCAAAAGGGTTTTTGGGGTAATCCGGAAAATGAATAAATGATAGCTGCTGCAATTCATGTCGTATCAAAGCGATCCCTACGCTCGGAAAATGGAAGATAAAAGAGAAAGAACCCAGAAATAGGTTTGGTGAGGGAAAGAAGTAGCTTAAATTTTTAAGTCAAAAGGATTTTTATATTTATGGACGAAGAAAATCACTTTTTTCGCGGGGAAAGCTTAATACGAAACGTTCTCACGAAAGCTGCTCATTAAAATATTACATTCCATAACTTTTCCCGCAATGTTCCAGCCCGGACAAATACAAAGGTTTGTTCATCTGCCAGGGCGATAATTTTTACCTTCGACGTTCCCGGTCTTTGGCAGTTGTATAGGAACCAACGCTCGGTGAAAAGCGACCGAAAAAAGGAAAAGAAAAAGAAGCTTTAAGTCTGAATTATCCAAAAAAAAAAAAAAAACTATATTGGAAAACTCCATTTTTTTTTTCCAGCACCTAACATGAACCGAACAATTTGCTTTCTAATAACTTGATGGATTATGCATGTTTAACGGTTGCTGCGATCGCTGAATATTAAAATCGAATTAATGAAACGATTCCTTTTTCAGCGGCCACGGAAAAATCGTACGGAGAAAACGTTAAAAAAGAAAAAAAAAAAAAAAGGAAAAACTCCATCGAGAAAACCGAATTATTTTCCAGCGAGCGAAGGGTATGCGGAAAATTTTTCCCGCAAATCTCCCCGCAAATCGCATCAAAGGCGCCGGTTTCCTTTCCTGTTGCGGAGTGCGCAAAATGCACGGGGCTTCCCAGTCCGATTTCGCGGACTGCCCCCGGGGGAGGCCAATCCTTTTCGTGAAATCGGCAAATTCCGGAAGGTTTTCTTTCCGCGTCTGCCCCTCCCCCCCCCCCTGCGAGATTCAAATTTTCACCCTTCCGGGTACCCGGTTTTCCTTTTTTTTTTTTTTTTCCTTTTCCCTTTTATATGAACCCAATTCATTTGTCGAGAATAAAGACTTTTCCATCTCCGAAATTTTCCATGTGCCTTCGCTAACAAATTGAGGCAACTTTTATTTGCCGAAAGTGTTTTCCCTTTCTACTTGTTGAAACTTGGTAATCCCGTAGAATATCAATCAAGTTGAAATTCATTTTCCTGGCAATTCCAGAAACCGGGGCAGACACTGTAGATTTAATATCCTTCAGGGATTTGAACCATTCATCATTTCTATGTGGAAGCCCGCTGGGTCGCCTCCTTCCTCCAGGATTCAATCTCGTCTTACCATCGTTTCTTTTCAGCGACAACTTTTCTTTCTGATAATATTTAACCTATGAAAGAATTATACGAAAATCTACTGTGGCTCGTGTGCCACCAACGAATATAATCATTGCTTAAAGCTTCGTTAATGTTATACGTTTGAATGCGTTTCACAAACTCTATAAAACGAGTATTTCTTAATGACGTTGATTAACCTGTTTTCCTGAAGAAAATAATGAAATTAAGTCTATATTTATAAAGCGGTAACGCATATTATCGCATATACTTTGATTTACAAAGGATGAAATATCTATCTCGCGGCTCCAATTCTGTGCCGCGCCGTGAATTTTCATTTTCTGATTTTTTTAAATTTTTTCTTAAATTATAAAAATTATCACCGCAGTGAAAATTATAAAAATTTCTGTTTGATAATTTTTTTTCCCAAGTCAACCCATGAGAGAGAGGCGGCCGAAAAGTACATCATGATCGCCATCAGTTCTGTCGTAATAAAACATTCTTTTAATATCAGGAATAGAATTAAAATGAATGAATTATCATTGGGTGACACGTAAAATTTTTGCGTCGCCAGCCCAAGTTGCTCGGATTCGGGAGTTATCTATTATCCAGAGCCATTTCCAGACAACCGAAACTACTTTTTTCCCGGGGGAGATGTCGTCGCGGAAAGACTTCGCCCATTTCTACCCTGTCAACCACTCCGTACACATTCAAGCGACAAAAATATTCCCAATTAATTTGGCACGGCGACATAAATCTTACCTGGAGCAAAATGCCCAGGATTAGGTCAGGGATGGTCCGAAATTAAAGCAGAGACGCTTTAAAAGTTATCGCCCAAAGAACTCCCGGATTAAGGGAACTCTGCTTAAATCCATCTTCCTCTTAAGCAAATAAAAGGATACAGTAATTTTTATGACTAATTACAACAATGCGAAACTTTGTTAGTAGAAGATGGAAGTTCTTTGAAATAATTATATTACGACCTTTCCCTTAATTTACACATTTTTTTTTTGGCAATTTACTTTATATGCGCTGAATACGTTTCTTTTTATCGGATTTTCTGTAGCTATTTTACATTTTAGGGATTTATTTTTATGCTGCATTTTAAGTATAATGCGGGTCATCATTCAAAATAAAAAAGGTATTGCACAAAATCCCAACTGATAGTTCCTCATATAATTTAACATTTTATATCAACTACAACAGCAATTATATCATTCGCTACCGATTGACTTATGATTTTTTTTTTTTTTTTTTATTCGGTTTTTCTTGATTCTCAAAACATTTTACCGAAGCAAAGACGAGACGAGCAAACTTAGATTCTGACAATAACGATAGCTGTCTGAAAGGGCTGAGTGGCATCAGATGATAAAGAACCACGGGAGGCACAGGCTTCTGAAGGATAATTTCTAAAGAGAAATGCAGACAAAAAAAAAAATTAATGATGGATTACGACAGAGAAGTGAACTCGTTTATTAAAGCAGAGTACGGGCTCTATATCCGAAAAATTTCCGCTGATGCAGGCTACTTAGAAAATAAACGTTATCCTCAAAAATTTATGAAATTATTGGTCAAAGGCCTTCCTGAAAAAAAAAAATAGATAAATAAATAACTCGGCGGGAAACATTCTACATTTTTCAAAATTGCAGAGCATTCAGAGAGCAACTACAATGGAGCAGGTAAGAAGAAGAAATTTCGAAGAGGAAAGGTTTGAGACTTTAGCGGAAACAAATAAGCTTGCACATACATCAAAGAAACGAATTCAGAGATTAAAAAAAAACAATGAGAAAAAATGAAATGGAAAATTTTGCATATATATTTAGCAGAGAATGGAAGAAGAAAAAAATAGAGAAGGAAAAAAACAATTATGAGCAAATATCTCGAAGACAAGATAAAAATGAAAATAAAGATTACAGAGACAGAAGAAAAGCAATTTGAGAATTGAATAGATTTGTATCGGAGGCTCCTAAGAAGATTAAAAATCCAAGAGACACAAATAGAAAATATAGATGTTACCGAAATGACGATTGGCATTACTGAATGCATGAATGTAAACAGAGTTTTCATAATCCCAAAGCTAATATCTCGAATTTAAATCAGTTTTTGTCGGGGAGAAACATTTGCTATAGAAAATCCCATTCGTTTGGACTCTACAGTTAGAACGATGGAGCCCTAGAATTAGATACCCTACTTAAACACGATGGAAAAGGAAAAACTGAGGCAAAAGGCGTGACATTAAGCCAAGGGGAAACTCTTCGCAACAATCAAAGATGCCGCAAAAATATTTTGGAACGTAAGAGAACATTCCCGACGCGGGAAAGCGGAAAATGAAAATCATCAAAGAACAATCTTGTATCTGTCTGGATATAAGTACAAAATTTATGAAAGGATATGAAAAGAAAAACAGATCTCGAAAGGCTTCGTTGCCGAAAATGGAAGGATGTCTGGGACGCGTTTAAGAAGGCAAAACGAGGAAGTGCACGAAATAAAAAATCAAAAGATGCAAAATTTAACGAATTTCAGACAGAAAACATAAAAATGTAATTTTTAGAAAGCGAACGGTAGCGCGAAAGAGGACGGCGAAAAATGATTTTCTCAGGTAAAAGACACTGGAAAAAGGAGCGGTAGATCAATGCGACGGCGAAAATCCTCGAAATGTCAGACGAGAAAAAACAATTTCTTATACTAAAGCCCATTAAAATCATCCCTTGTCCATGAGGTAAACAACAAACGGAGGCCTTCCGCTAGATTTGGTTACTACATGCTCAAAGAAGGTATAAAATTTTATGGAAAAAAAAAAAACAAACAAATATTCCAGACAAGAGGAACAGAAGCTGCATAAAAAAAAAAATTTCGCCGAGATGATTCACAGAACAAGAAATGACTCCTGAGAGATGAGGAAAGCTTCAGAGAAGCAAGAAATAAGAGGAGGAATAAAAGATGCAAATTCTCAAAGGAAAATCCTCTTGAGGACCGGACTGACTCATTAAATTATTTCAGATGCCGGGACATAACACCAAAACTTTGTCACACTCTGCAATCACAACGAATTTTCCGATTTGAAACGGAGGATTCGCAGACGCCGGGATACCCAAGGCAGGACCGTCAGGAAGTAAAAGAAAAAAAATCAAACGAAAGATAAAAACAGAAAGACTACTTCCTACCGGAAGGGAAAAGTTCCCGGAGAAGAGTATTCAAAGACCTGCGGGAGCGGGACGGTGAAAGCAATTTTGTGAGAATACGGAGAAAAGGGAAGACAATGCAGGCTTGGGGAGATGAAGAAAAAAAAAGTTTTGAGGACCACGGAGGCACCGCGACACTCTTAAGTCGGGTACGGGATTTTTAACGGCGAGAAACCTGCGGAAAAAAAAAACCCTGTGAGAAAAACGGAAGTGGAACACGTTCGAAGGAGAGACTTGTGAAGAGCTTTGACGGAAGCGAAACCCCGATGGACAACCAGTGAATCGAGACCGATAAAAAAGACACGGAAACAACCGGGAGACCAAACAACCGGGCCGCGCTGCCGTGGAGAAACGCATCGAAATCAACCGCTCTGGCTCACGAAGCAGAGAGGGAAAAGCGTATGGAATAGCCAACCTTAAACATTTTCCAGAGTCGGATACGTGGACGGGAAATTAATTTTCATCCCAACCCCGAGGTACAAAGTTGTCAGCTTGGATTACGGCTAAATGGCGAAAAAACAATTTAGCTGTTACATGTCGGGCACAAAAACCGTTTCGGATTTAGGTGGCATGGATCACCCCCGGGGGCCAGCGAAAGATGATGGAACGGAGCATCAGGTACGGAAGTTTACTCCGGGAAAGCGGCATCCCTCCGCTGACAATACTCGATCCGAGGAATCCACGAATTTCCCGGGCTTAGAAAGTTTCCCGCTTTCCTTGCGGGATCCGCCGTTGCGCGATCAGAAAGCGACGCAACGAAGTCCAGGCTGTGACCGGGGGAGGGGGGAGGGGCGTGGGGGGGGGGACGCCGCTCCCGCAGCAGAAAGAAAAGTTTTTCGGCGTCATATTCGTAATTTTGACCGTAAAATAAATTCAGCTCGATTTATCAACAAGTGTTGTCTTACATTGAATCCCCTTCGCCGTCATCCACCCCCTTTACCGGAAGAGGAAGCGGGAAATTTTTTTTTTTTTACATTTCCCTTGCTTCATTCCCCTGCCAGGCCCTTCCGCTTTGATATATAATCCCAACTGAGACCGTTTTCCTTAATCAGTATTCGTAAGATAAAAAATGGCTCGCGATTTAAGTTTCAATCTGCATTTTAAACCGGAGTGAAAACTTTTCTTTTTCTTTTCGCTCTCTGCTCGATCGCATAATTCCAATTTTCGGATAAAAGCAAACCATGCAATCCCCGGGGAAAACAAACCTCCCACTTTTCCGATGCCTTCAAAGGCCGGATCCTCGTTTCCTGCGCGATCGGCGGTTTTAAGACCGGTCCCGGAGCCTTACCGGCGCTTTTGACGCGCGAATCAATCCCCGTCGAACTTTCCGCAAAAGGGAGGGGCGAGAGGAAAAATTTCCCGAGGGAAGGCAAACCCTCGCCTCCGAACTCGACTCAGATTCGCTTTCCCCGACTTTTCCGGGCGACGCGAATCCCCTCTTTGGTTATCTAGAAGAAAAAAAGTTAGATGCAGCGGAGAGGGTGACCGTTGGAAAAGCGGAAAAAACCGCGGAGATCAACATGCGACGGAAAATCTCCCGTTGCGAGACCACCTATGGAATTTTGACGGATTCGAAAAATCCTTTTGTCGGGACGCTTCCCGGTTCCTCCCTTCCGAACCGTTTCAGTTTTTCCTCGGCAGTTTTCCGGAACCTGATCGACGCGGCTTTCCCGAAATTTTCCCACGCCTGCCCGTAACTTTTGCATTCCTTTTTATTTTCCGAAAGCGCTTTTCCACATCAATCCGTGTCGCACAGTGCACTTGCTCCGCATTTTTCTCCTCCGCTCGGTTAATTCGCTTTCCATCAGATGTGTGACCGGGAGCGAAAATAACTTCAAAATATCTTTTACGCTTCCCCCTCGAACAGTTTTGATAGAGCAAGAGGAGTGCTTAGGTAAGAAAATGATTCTTCTCTGTGGGTTCTGCGTGAAATTTATAAATTATACAGAATCGAGGAAAGCGAGAAGTTCAACAGACTGTGAAAGGGAAAACTGCTTACGCTTTTCCTTAAAGTAAAAGAACCCGACAGAGAGAGAATCAATAAACGTTTAGCGCCACGGTTTTTCCCTCGGGAAACGCAGCAGATTCCGTCTAAGAGCAAGGATAATATATTCATCACAAAAAAATTCATCCCGCGCCGTCTCTCCCCCTCCACCCCCCACCCCAATCCTCCCCATCCCGAAATATCGGCTCCGCAATTGTCAAGCGAACAATTAAAAAAACGTACCTGAAACGATGAAGTGAATAAGTTCGCCATTTGACGGATGCGATGCTGACGGGACTAGAGCTTGAATCAAATCTGCGAAGGAAAAAAAATTATTTTCAACTACTTTCCTGCTGAAAACATTGATGAAGTGCCGCCTGAGCAAACGTTCGGATTTGCCTTTTGGATTTACACAGCATTGCTTAGCATTTGATCTAAACGTCAAAAATTCACTACATAAACGTACACAGTTCGCATCACGTTAACGCATAAAATCCAATAAGAATGTTTTTGTTGTGAAAAACTGCAATGCTAAACGTAATAAAAAAAAAAACATTAATCATAATAATTTTAATGCTGAAATAACTACACACGTTAAAAAAAAAAAAGCTTCTAATTAAAAATCTATATAATTATTCAGGGAGTAATTTACATCTTTCGAAAAATGTTTTCATTTACAAACATTTTATTATGCCTCAGCCATACCGGTCCCTTGCACTGTGTTTGACTATTTTAATTCGTTCCTTCAAATTTCCGACACAAGCCAGAGTTTTGTTTTTTGTACAAACTTTTTCGTTTTGCCCCTCTGAGGGGATGATTGCGTCTTTTATGAATAATTTTCATTTGAGAAAATGATAAACTTGTAGGTTTTGACAGCAATTTCGCTCTGGAGGACAAAATAAAACCTTTTTTTTTTTTTTTTTTTTTTTTTTTTTTTTTTTTTTTTACTCCGCCCTCTCAAAAGCTTCATATAGAACGTTCGCAAAAAAATTAGATCTGTTTCCAGTGTTTCTGTTTTTATGAAAACGGTTTCTCCGTCATTAATTACGAGTTGTCACATCATTTTTTACACTCCCATTTTCTCATTGTTTTTAGGGAAAATGATTGAATAAGAAGCCCTCCCCGAGAAACTCGACCCAGTCATTTAAAATGTTTAACATTTTAATTCCCTCCGGAACATTCTGCCGAAATACCGAGGTCTGCAGGCCTCGGTACGGTGCCGCATTTCAAGATCTCTGCTGATGGAAGGCGTTTCACGCAAACCTACCGCGTTGGGTTACCCATAACGCGGCCCGACTTCTTAGACGATGTCATACGGGAATATCACGGTCCAAATGCGAGGCCTCGCAAATGAATGGGAAATCAAATTCGATCTTCTCTCTCAATATCAGCACCTTAATTTTTTTTTTTTTTTTTTTTTTTTTTTTTTTTATTATGCAGCAGATTCTGCAGCAGCGGACGCATGAATTTCGGATCAAACGAGGCGACAGATTCTGCTTTTTATTTAAGCAAAGAAGATACGTCCTGATAGGATTTTCACCCGTTTCTTTCGTGCTCATAGAACAAAGGTTCGACTCAATCGAACCAAGATGGAAAATTTTTTCGTTTATTTTTCGCCATGGAAAAATTTGCAGAGTTCAAATAAAGCGCTTCCTCCCCCATGAATTTAAAAAAAAAAAAAAAAAAACCTTTTTCCTTCCTTTGCGACTTGGGACATTTATTTCCCAAGGTTTTCCTTAATTTCATAGTTCAAATACCAAGGGAAAAACAGCATTTTTGTTCATTTGAGGTTGACGCCTTCCACTAAAATTTTTATGCTCGCCCCATTTGGAAAATCCTTCATTTTCCGAATCGAAAATAACAAAAAAAAAAAAAAAAACCGAATGCATTTCCCTATAATAATGTTGTCATTTAGATAAATGCATTACAAAATAAAGAAATTAGATGTCGATGAAGATGTACGGTGCGTATGTAGTTAAACATACGCTTGATATATTGTACATATCGGTATCTGTTTTTGAGAAAATTGAAAACGCTGGTTCGGGAAAAGTTTCAAATGGGAGAAAACTTTAAATCATTTCCCTTTCCCTCTCTCGTTTATTCTCCCGAAAAAAAAAGGATCTGATAAAATTCAATAAAGATACGATGTGCAGAAATGAAATGGTTTATATGTGGAAGAAGTGTATTTTGTTAAATCGATTATGCAAAGCTTGTACAAAGATCAGAAAGAAGATGGAAGTAAAACTGTGTTTTGCTTGTATATTAATGAATTAATAAAAAAAAAAAAAAAAAAAAAAATTGTTTCTTCAGGGAGAAGACCCGTTGAAACGCTTCATTAAAACACCAGAAAAAAAAATTGGATTGCGATTATAACAGACTGTTTCGGTGTTGCAATTGTAAGATTATAACATACCAGCAACCCTCGAATAACAACATTTGCTCGGAAATTGACGATACTGCGCACTAAAATCTGGATATTAAAAGTATAAATCGCATAAATGCTCAGGTACTGCGTTCTCGCCATTGACTAACTTTGGCTTCTTTGAACTTACCAAATTGAATATTCCATTCCGCCCACCGAGTAAAGCGGGATCGCATACACGGCAGCAAATTTTGCAGAACGGATTACGATTCCCAAAAGCTGAGTGGAAGCCGAAATGGACTCCACGGGGCAAAGATCAGTAAAGGAAAAACCGATAGGAAGAACAAGGTAAACAACGGAAAGAAAACAAATCCAAAAATCATTCGTAAATGTACGGTAGAGTGATGGACGGGGAATTCGGCAATTTGCTTTGCCATAAACCTGAAAAGAACGATCTGCAGCTGAAAGTGAAAACATCCATTTAGAATGATGGTTTCTCGATATTACCGCGAACACAAATAAATAAAATAAAACGGGCGGCAAATGGAGGTGAGATTGTGTCGGCGACAAAAAACTCACATCGATCATCGATTGCTGCTGCAGCCTTTAGCATTTTGGAATTGCCGGATTCTGGAAAAAAAATTAGCGATTTCGCCCTTTTAAAATTTCGACCAAACTCTGAAAGCACTCTGAACGCTATGCGGAACATTTACAATGCCGTTCCATACACTTGTATGACAGTAAGTCGCATGTAAATTTAGAATGAGCGCTTTTTACATTGTTGCCCACTCAAATTCAGTTAAAAAAAGGTATTTAATATTTTGTTTCTGTTTCAGGATAAAAAATTAGCTGGAAGGCAGGTTTTAGATTTATGACTAAGCTGATCCATTTATCTATCTCACTTTAATCGGTTCCATAATATTTACGCTTTTACTACGCCATAAAAACGTTTTATGGCAAAAGATAAATGCTGCGGGTAGAGCTTTGTTGTTCATTTAGGTTACACTTAAGGAAATAATGTCGGTTTTCCCTTCATAATGAAGATCCTGTTACTGTTGGAAGATCCCTAAAACTCAAATGATTAAAATTAACCTCAAATCGATGCCGTAATCCTTTTTCTTTAACCCTGGAGCCTTACTTTAAGTATTAATAATGAAGCAGCGAACACTTAGTCGCCCTAATGTTTGGGAACATTTAATACTTGAATCAATATTTAAAGGTGAAGTTCGAATAAACTGTTAAAAAAAAAATAAAAGAAAAAAAATGTAAATTCGGTACTTCCATAACGCCAATCGCTATGTCTATCATAAACGAATCGTTTGATTGGGTCTCGGAACACTGGACAAGCAACACTTCTAAAAAATTGGAACAAGAACATACATGTATATATTCAAAATCAGCTAATATAACAAAATTTCTGTATATCTTCTTATAATTTTATTATTTCAAATGATAATTTACAGAGTTTCTATCGTGAAAGACGTTTGAAATCTGGATAGTTCGATAAGAAACTCATATTACATTTATCGAAAGACTATGATCAAAAAACGAAACTGACCGCACTTCTGTATTACATAGTTCTTCAGTTGTTCGATTTACTCTGTTTTTTACCATGCGATCCTGGCACTGAATTCGGCGAAGCGAAATATTTTGAGGATCAGCTTTGATCCGCAAATTACCAATCACTTTCAATTAAACGAGCATCAATCCTAGTTAAAACTCAATCCTTATTTTAATTTTTAATCAAACGGGAAATTTCAATTAAACGTTTTCGAATGAACACTTAAAATTATACGTGTCATAAATTTAAAAAATTAATAAATATAATGTGCTTTAGCTATAAAAAAAAGAAAAAAAAGTACGATTGCAAGAACAAAAAGATTAGTAAATGTTAATAACGATAATAAGTCGCTTTTGTTTTGGAATCAACTAAATTACAAAAATAACAAGACTAAACAAATCTTTTTAATTGATTTAAATAAAATTATTTTCATAATAAACAAATAAAAGAATAATTCTCGTCATAGAGATTAGAATTCTCCCAGAGGTATATCCCGTATCATGAGACAACAAAGAAATAAACATAAATCATAAGCTGGACCAATGAAGAATAATGGACGAAGATTTCAAAAAACTAATCAAGAATTGTTACGGGAAGATGAGACCTCATTCGGGATGATCAGCACAAATATTTCACGGTATTAGGAATTGTATCATTAATCCCCAGTAATTATTGTCTTCTTTTAATGACAATCTTGATCAGAATTAAAGATGAAACGCACAGTCTGATGAAGGCAATGAGTTTTCTTCTACTTCCAATAAAAATTAAAGTTCGGGACGTTGAATCTCCACAATTAACAAATATCACAGAATGCAGATTTCGGCATTTTTCAGGAATAAAGTTCCTCTCCGCTACTATGAACAGAAAACTTTTTCCATTCCTATGGAAATAAAAGGAAATGCTTTCCATTATTGACAATAAAAAAATTTAGGATCTATGAAAAAAAATTAAATTAATTTTAAAACCTACAATAATCTATTTTCTTTTAGATAATTTAACATTAATTAATTTGATTTAGAAGGAGGATGCATAAATTAATAAAAAGTTATGGTAATTTGAAATAGTATTCAAGAAAGATAATCTCAACAACATAAAGTGAAAATAAAATTAATTAACATTTGATAAAATTATGAATGTAGAGGAAAAGAACAAATTAAACAAATGAGATTTTAGCTAAAGCAATTTGAGAAAATAAGTGAAAAATGAACAATTTCAGTAATTCACACTTGTACTTATAATATTTTTTTTAAGATTTTATATGATAAAATGTTTTTAACAGTCCTTATTGGTGATAATTTTTTTTATTAAAATTGATACAAATCAAATGAAAAGATTGATTCATTACTTTCTATTCAACAATTTCATTCAGTTACTTGATATACTGATTTATTGAAAGCAATTTATCAGCAAAATAATTACACTTGTAATATGATTCAACTGCATCAGAATTGTTATACATAATTTTTAAATTGTAATAAATATATTTAAAAAAATAATATTGTAATTTTAAATATATGGCATTAAATTATTACATTATATATATATTATATACTACATTATATATATATAAAATTGTATATATACAATATTATACAATTAATAATTACAATATTAAAAATAACATTGTATTTTTAAATACATATTTAAAAAATATATTAAAAAAATAATATGGATGAACTTACTCCATTAATTTCTTCTGACATTATGAACTTGTTAATGTAAAGATTTCTAATTAATTGCTTAAATCTATGATTAATTATTGTCGCAGCAACTTTGCTTCCTTTTCAGCTGCAATTTCAGCCAAACGTTTTTCCAAAGTTTCCTCTCTTTCTTTCAGAAACTGTTGATATTCACCAGGATCTAAGTCTCTGACCACCTCAATTCCTAAAACTTTTGCTGCACCTATAATCTTTTTGCATACTTGCTGAAGATCATCTAATTGCAAGTATGAATGTGGATCCTCATGTTTTATTTTAGCTATTTCATAAATATGTTTTAAAGTGGTTTTACCAATAATTTCTCCTTTAAAAAAAGTGAAAGATTGTGCATTAGAAATTTTAAATTAAACCAATCTATTATATATGATAAATAAATTATTCCACAATTGCCTGCTTTGTTAATATTGAACTAATAATTCTATTCTTCCAGTACATGTTTCTTTCTTTTGTTTGCCTTTAAAAAAATAGTTAACAAAGTTGTTCTTGTAATCAAAGTAGTCTATAATATTGCAAACTTATTGCTGATTTTATTATTACAGCCTTTAAAAATTTTTGCACACGCTCTAAATCATAATACTGAATCAACAGCCATAAATTATAATGAAATTTGGGAACGTATCATTCATTGTCTTCAGATTTTTTCAATATTTTAAAAGGGACAAAAACATAACTGCCTGATTAAATACTACATTAAATAAACATTAAGTTTTTAACACATTACCCTTTTCTCTTAAATCAGACGTTATGCCGCATGCCTGTTTCAGATAATAACTTGTTGGAGGAGTTTTAATGGCAATATTGTAACTCCTATCGGGATTAATACTAATAATGCATGGAAGCGGTATTCCTTTAATATAATCCTTTGTCTTCTCATTGAAATTTTTACAAAAATTAGATATATTAATTCCATACTGTCCTAACAGAGGACCTAGAGGGGGTCCAGCCGATGCCATTCCTGCATTTATGCGTGTGGTAAATTTATTTGAAAGTGGCCTTTTATCGGTTTCGGGCACTTTAAAACCTTTAACCTTTGTGGTAATTCGCTTTGACATTTTTAATAAATATTTTTTGAATAATACTTATTAAAATGATGAGAAATCACAACTGTACTTTTATTGTGTCGTGGAACCAGAAAACTTGCAAATAAATTTAATCCTATTAAAATCGCAAAGCCTTCCAGATGACAATCGAATTTTAGACTACTACAGTTAACTCTAGCTATCAAGTCCCTTAGATCAAATTTACATATTCGAAGTTAATTTATAATCTTTCTTACTTCTAATATTAAAGAAATTACGATATTCCCAAAATTCATAAACTAAAAAAAATTTCATTTTTTTTTATTTCGAAAACACCAAAATGCAGCATTTATACCTGTAACACAAGATCATTGTATTTATAATTGTAATATAAAATGATATTTTAATGGCTATATTGTAATCTTCTGTATGGATTAATACTAACGATACATGGTAATCCTTAAATATAAATTTTGTCTTTTTATTGAAACTTTTACAAAAATCAGATATATTAATTCCATTTTATCAGCGGACCTAGATGGGTACCAACCGATGTCATTCCTGCCCGCTAGGTTAGGAATTAAAAAAATCCAATACAGTCGTAATTTTTAGGTAACTAAATAACCACATTTAAAGAAGGCACAATTCTAATCTTACTTTGGAATAATTATGTTAAATTCAATTTATTTATTTGATCAATCCAGAAGTTTGTGTTCGATCACAAGCATATTTAGATCTATTTAAGACATTATAATGTTTATTTCAGGTATAAATTTAAAATAATTTTAATGTAATTTCAAACAAATGTCAAAAACCGGTCAGTTTTATAAAATAGCAGTTAGCTGCCTTTATACATCGGTAACAAATCAAAATGTAACTTCATTTTTTTTCTTTATTATTTACTTATAAAATTTATAAGCTCTTATGTTTTTTTTCTCTTAATTTTTGGACCTGATTTTCTATATGACTTGGATCTCTTCGTATTTCTATTTTTAAAACTATTCATTTTATGATTGTTAATCCGTCCAGCTTCCCATTTTAGTTGCTTTTTATCTGGTTTTGTACTCTTCTCCTCAGTTTCCTTTACAGAATTATCCTGAAAGGAACTTTTATATTTACAACAATATAAGAAGTTATTCACACCCACTTGTTGTGTGTAACTAAATTTCTTATTTGCCTGTACCTTTAAGTCAAACAATTAGAGCAGGAAGAGGTTTTCTGCTGTTTCATTTTTGTTCCTTTTCATGTAACAACAGGATGTGGAAATTGATTATTTTGCTTTATGGAAGTGTTTAATGATCCTTTTTAAAACTAGACACGTGCCATTTTTTTTCTATGTTCAAAACAAAATCTAAGTAATTATAACATTAAAAAATAATATACGCATTCTTCCTTTTCTGGAAATTATATCAAATTGGGGTTTTAAAACAATCCACTGATTTAAAAGCAACTGTTCTGGACAGGGATGTTAACAACACGGAATGATGTGAGTGCAACTTAAACCACTGCTCTTTAACCTGCTAACTGGCATATCCTGCATGAAATTCTGTTTCAAGCAAAATTGGTGGGATTTCTTCCAGCTATTTAAATAATACAAGGATTATTTTTTTTACTTAACATCTTTGAAGAATGGTACTGGCAAAAGGGCTGGACGTGTAGTTAAGTGAGCATGTATAAGCTGTATCCTTGCTGAGCACTTCTGACAGCCAAGGGAGCTCTAGGCAAGTGTGGGATAGACCTGTACTTATAAACAGTTGCTGAATTAGTGTGGGTGTTATAATTTTTGATTCTTGAAATTACTTATGCACAGAAGTTAGCAGAACACATAGAAATTGAAGTTTCTGTATAATCTTGCAAGTGTCGTGGGCATCATGGAATTCCATAGGATGGGGTTTTTTTTGACTGTTTATTTTTCAGTGCTGTATTAGCATGCTTTAATGTTTTGAAAATAAAACACTGGGTTGCAAAAAAATAAATTGGGTTGGAATAAATTATAATTATGGAAAGACATTTTCACTATAAGTAACTGTAGTGGAGAAAATCCATTTAGTTACAGAGGCTTAGAATGGAACAAACTACTATAAGGAATACAATAATGTAGGACTACAAACTAAATTAGAGGGAAAAGAATGAAATTTTGAGTTCCAGAGAAGTCTTTTATAAAAATAAATTTAGGGTTTAGAAAAAACATGGAAGCAAGTAAGCTCTCTATGTTTGTCACATTGCAGTGGCAGATCAGATGGAGACAGGAAAGTGGTGTCTCTCTTTGCTGAAGAAGTTGAGTACTTCTAATGAGCATCCTGAATTCAGAGAGTTTTTTTTCTGCCGAGTTAGAACAGAAATCAACATTCAACTCTATTAGATAATTTCTGGCCATCAGGAGAAAGCTGCTATTCATATCTCTTTCCCATTTTTAAAATTCCCCTGAAAGCTGTGTACCAATTCTGAGACCTCTAACAGATATGTTAAGTTCAATGCAGTCCTACACAACTCTTCTGCAAATCTCTAACGTCATAGCACACACATCCAGACGTCTTTCCCCAACTTTAACATATAAATATCAGTTTCTAAAATTCAAGGTATTTACTCATGGCTCTATGTGTCTGCTAACTTGAATGTCCTCAGTGAGGACATTTTTTGTAGAACATGTTAGAAACAAAAAGCAAAAAAAGCCTCTCAGAATTTAAATCAGTGTATTTGTCAACTAATTGCTTGCTGCAAACTTTGTAGTTCTTGAAGAGCTGTTTTTCTAAATTTCATCACAAAAGTTTGGGATTTTGATTCCTTTGTACTGTAGATATCTTATGCAGACATAATTTTGAAGCACTGATTATTCGACAGCAGAAAGAGTTTAGTTCAGCTTTTTGTCATAAAAGTATTTTTTGAGCTGGTAGGGGAAGGGAAAATTTTGTATTAGAGTCTTTACCGCTAGGTATGGCAACTAAGAAAGCTAATACAAAACATTTGGAGATTTAACTGTTTGAGGAGACTTGCCTTGCAAGACTTTTAAGAATTTTGGACTTTTATGGCAATGATCATGGGCCCACCTTTCTTGCCGGTCAAAATCCCTCTGGATGGAGTCCCATCCCTCTAGAGTATCAACCACACTACTCAGCTTGGTGTCATCTGCAGACTTGCTGATTGTGCACTAAATCCCATTGTCCATGTCCCTGACAAAAATGTTAAATAATACTGATTCCAATGCAGATCCCCGAGGCATGTCTTTCCTGTTCTCCACCTGGGCACCAAGCTGTTGACTACACCTATTTGAGTGTGAGCATCCAGACAATTCCTTATCCACTGAGAGGTCCACCCATCAAATCCATGTCTCTGCAGTCAGAAACAAGTCATGGGGCAATGACATGTTTTGCACTAGTCCAGGGGGATGATGTCAGTTGGTCCTCCCTATCTGCCAATATTGTAACCACATCAGAGAAGACTATCAGTTTGTCAGGCATGATTAGCCTTCAGTGAAGCCATGCTGGCTGTCTCAAATGCCCTCTCTGTTTCTCATGTGCCTTAGCATAGTTTCCAGTAGGAACTACTTCAGCATCATGTTTTTGAAGGACACCTAGGTAGTGCAGGCTGGTCTGCAGTTCCATTTTTTATCTTTCTAATTTTTTCAAGACTATAGCAAGTCTCACCAAGGCAGTCTGTGAGGGTAAAAATCTTTTCCACTCTGGGTATAATTCTTCATTTTAGAGGAAGGAAAGAGAAACCATGAAAGCTGTAGTTAAAATTATCATTGTGAAATTACATCCCAACGCAAATTTCAAATCTGAATTAAAAAATCAAAGCAATGCAAGAAGTAAATATTTCTTTGAAGTACCTTAAAATGTGTGATGATGACATAGAATCATAGAGTTTTTTAGGCTGGAAAATACCTCATCTTTTCCATATGTGTGCCACATCTTTTAAATACCTCAAGGAATGGTGATGCAACCAATTCTCTGTGCAGCCTGTTAAAATGCTGGACCACCTTTTCAAAGAAGAATTTTTCATAATATCCAATATGAAAATCCCCTGGTGCATCTGGAGATCATTTCCTCTCATCCTATCACTCATTACCTGGGACCTGGGCCCTTGTGACCTCAGCGATTTAAACATTGGGAAACTATTATTGGTAGTCAAGGAATATAAATAAGAAGTGGGCAGAAAGAATGAAATAAAGATTAAAAGTGGTGTAGGAAACCACTCTGGCTTTGGCAGTCTAACTGCAAAGTGTAGATTTGTCACTTAAGATCTAATCCAACAAAACTGATGCCAGTGGGAGGTTTGTTGTGAAGTTCAATGAATATAAAATAAAGTTCTAGCTAAATCAGTTTGAAATTCTGACCTCATTTTCTCTTTCACTCCTTTAATTTTCTTTAAAGATTTTTTGTCTTAAAAACTGCACTATTGCACCTTAGGCAGAAGCATCATACTGTCCCCTGTATTTCAAGAGATCACCTTTGTATCTCATGAGTATTCAAAAAATTTGTATGAAAAATTGTACTTAATTAGTATGGATAGGTGCCCAGTATATTCTAAAAACATAAAGCTTTCTACAAAGAACCATGCATTCAGCAGATTGTCATAGTTTAAAAAAACCCACTGCTCCCTTCCCAATGAGACAAAAGATAAAGATCAAATGCTGCATAGAAGTGGCTTTAAAATGTGTATCAATTTAGACCCAAAAACCTGCATTATTTAATAATAGTAGGCTTTAACAGAACACACACCACTCTAACTTATGTGATTAAATGACAACTTTTTTCCCATCTCATATTGGCAAAAGACAGTGTGGTTAAGATTTAAGTGTTTAGTAGTGCTTTACAGTTTCAGCAGTAAAAATTATGTATATGACTCTCGCTATTAAAACATTTTTTCATGGCAAAAAGTGATACTCCCCTCCATATTTATTTTTTATATGTAATAAGGAGATAGTAATCCTTTCTGGGCATGAGGAAGCTTATAATTGAGGATGCTTAGGAATCCAAACTAGTAATCTTTAAGAATTGGTTCTTAAGGTTCACTTCATTATGAAGCCATAAAGAGCAAAGACCAACTGCTACTCCAAATATGTGGTAATTCAAAACAGATGTTATAGTACCAGAGAGGACTGTACTTCAAATTCATTTTAATTACTCTTGAGTACACTTTCCAATGACAAATCTTGTTTTCTGCTCCCAATTCTGAATAGAAGCCATACCACCTAGCTGCTTTTTAATGCATCATTAGGCTGAAATCTTGCTGGGTTTAAAATCCTTTAGCCTGAGGCCAAATCCATTTTGACCCATGAGCCTTCAAAAAATAAATGTGTGATGAAACATCTTTTTCAGCAAAGAACCACCAGTAGGATTTTCCCAATTAAGGTATCCTAAATTATATAACCTGTAGAACAAAGAGATTAAAACCAAAAAGTACAGAATATTGACAGGTCTTACTTAAACTGAGATACTTCCTTGCGTGCTTCTGACAGTTCCTTTTAGCCCAAATTGCCTCATCTCTTCCTTGCATAGATTGACTTTGACTTTCAAAGGACTGTTTGCAACTCAGCCCTGGTGCACCCCTCTTTCCTTCCATTGCTTTCCAGACCAGCATCTTTGTGATTATAGTGTTTCCATCTGAGTAACATTTACCTCCTGAGCAGGTGTCAGGCTGAGGTTTATTTTTTTCATGTTCCTCATGTGGGCAATGTTATCTTCGACATTGCTGTGCCTATTTCTTACCTTCCTTGTTTGATTCAGCTTTTTATATTGAAGGAGGGTGGTAACATATAGGTAAATATATGTGTGGAGCATTCACATCATCATATGCTCGAAGTTGCCAATCTCTACAAAACATTTCAGCCTTTTCATAGCTATTTGAGCTATTTAGATTGAAAATAAAAGGAAATCAGGTCAAGAACATCTGAATTTAAATAACTGAAATTATATATTTAGCTAATAATTAAAAGTGACTGTTGACATCAGTGGAACTGCTATTGCTACTATAGTTAGGGATATATCTTTAAAAATTTAAAATATAGTAAATTTTCTTAAAAGCTGTAAATATGATTGAAGTTAAACGAATTTAAACTCAGTGATATATGTAGTTCATTTTTTATGAACCAGAAGTGATATCATATGTTGTGGATTTTTGCAATGAAGCCAATGACATCTCACAAGCATCATAATTAAATCATTAAATCATTATGGCCCCCAGGGGACTCTATTGGGATCAGTAGTGTTTAATATCTTAATCAATAATACAGAGAGTGGGATCAATTGCAAATCTGCAACCAGTACCAAGCTGAGTGGTGAGGCTGACATGTCTGAGGGATGGGATACCTTCCAGAGGGACCTGGACAAGCTTGAGAAATGGGCCCATGAGAACTTCATGCAGTTCAACGAGGCCAAGTGGAAGATCCTGAAACTGAGTGAGGGCAACCCCTGGTATCAGTCCAGTCCATGCTGGAGAACTGCATCCAGCTCTGGGATCCCCAGCACAGGAAGGACATGGACCTGTTGGAGCGAGTTCAGAGGATGGTCACCAAGATGATTAGAGGGATGAAGCACCTCTCCTATGAAGACAGGCTGAGAGAACTGGAGTTGTTCAGCCTGGAGAAGACTCCAGGGAAATCTCATTTTGGCTTTTATTACTTGAAGGAGGCTTATAAAGGGAAAAACTTTTTAGCAGGAATAATGCTAAAGGAGAAGTGAAAACAGTTTTAATCTAAAAGAGGGTAGATTTAAACTAGATATAAAGAAGAAGTTTTTTTACTATGAGGCTGGTAAAACACTGGAACAAGTTGGCCAAAGAGATGGTAGATGCTCTAAGGTCAGGCTGGGCTCTGAGCAACCTGATCTTTTTGAGGATATGCCTGCTCATTGCAGAGTGATTGGACTAGATGACCTTGGAAGTTACCTTCCAACACAAAGTATTCTATGTTTCTCTGGGGGAAGAGGCGTAAAGGTGTTCGGTCGTTAAAAGCGCCG